>MU189833.1:173-48440 GCA_016904865.1 Pissodes strobi | reverse complement strand
AGTTGTTTAAAGTGTAGTCTACGGCACTCTGTAAACTCCTCTTATACACTTGCGTTACATTTTAGGCATATGAGCAGAGTTAATGAGACAGTAAGTTATTGTAGATTGAAAGTACCCAAAGTAAGCAGCGTTGAGTATGTAGTCGACACTGAGCCAGAGAAACTACGGATAAGGAATAGGCGTCTTGACAATTTGGAGAACAAATTCTCAATGTGAGCTCGGAACATTTGTAAATATATTGTCCAGACAATTTGTACCCCTTGTACCCCTCTTAATTGCCGGATATAGTCCAAAACCAGAGAAGACGAGATTGGCCATGGCTTAAGTTAAACTTAACATTAAAGTCACCAGTAATGATGTCGTTTTTATTAATGGCCAAGCTACCCAGAAAACTATCCAGACTACTCAAAAAATTGTCAAATGGAGATCTATAGCAATCTCAAAATCCAGCTCACAAACAACTCCCTGGGGTAAAATATTGACTGGCACCCATTGTGGTGTTCCATGCATATGCCTATCTGGTAGGGCTCATGGAGGGGTGTGCATACACCCCTCCATGAACCCTGCCTGTCTTGCAAAATTTGGAAACAAGATTAAAGAGCTCTGTATATGTGTTACACTTATCTCCGCATCAGACAGCCACTGTTCATTAAGACAGAGAATGTTGGTTGATATGTTAATTTAGTAAATGTGTGCCACTATACAGTATTAATTATTATGGGGTTGTCATTTGATCCACTTTACCTATTTGTTATTTTATTGAAAGTATGAAAGTGGTTTATTCCGATTTAAACTAATTTAATATTTTGTTCCAAGGACAGTATAAAATTGTTGATTAATATTATTTCACTATCATGTTTAAAGTTTGCTAATATAGTACTTTTTATTGCAATCTGGCTTGTGTAGTCTCCACGTGCTAAGGTAAAGGATATAGATTTGCAGTAAAGTTTTCATTTTGATTTGTTTTATTTATTTTTATATGCACATGTACTTGTCTGAAAAACTGGAATTGACGTGCATTTTGCTTTTTAGTTAATGTTATAGCGTAGTCAGACACAGTGATGAATATGTTTATATTCAGCGTTAAGTGTATCCTAGTACTTTCTTGATTCATAACAAAAACCTTCGCAGAAAGTACTAAGCCGGGATCCACCGCAAAATCACTTTTACGATTTTAGATCCACAGGGGCTTTGGGGTAAATACTCTCCATAATTGAAGCATTGCATATATAGTAAAAATAAGATAATAAATACATTAAAATTATAAACTAAATAATCTAACAATACTAGGGATAATTATTACACTGCTTTTAGATGTTTCAAAATAATTTAATGAGCCATTTTTCTCTACATATGTTTCGGCTTGATGAGGCCTTTATCAAGAGTAGTTGCATACTAAAATCTAAAATTGTTATACCCTACTAAACCGCCTGACGGTATTTTGTTTTTATTGCACTGTCAATTCAGGCAGATCATGAAGAAAATACAAAAAAATCTTGAGATGCGCATTCAGGAACTACAATCAGTGATTGTAGCGAAGGATGAGGCAGCTCAAAAAAACTTATTTTTGAAGATGAAGTATTTCTAGTAGATCAAACAAATCAAGACAAATTAAAGGATCTAGAGGATAAAATTGTGAATTTGAAAAATGAATTGCAAGTTACACTTGAATAATTAAATATTGAGAAGAAGGAGAAAGATGAGTTAATAATTAAAAATTAAAAATATCAGACAGAAATATTGAAATTGAAGAGCAACTTTAAATTAAGATCATATAGCACAAGCCATCAAATGGATCCTAAAAGTAATATAGATAAGAAACTGTTAGAAGATATTGATGAAAGCAAAAAATATTTGGAACAAAAATTGAAAGAAGAAAAAGACAACTTCAGGAAGTTTAAAAAGGAAACCGAGGAAATCTATTCCATAGAGTTAATGAATCTTAAACATAGGAATGTTGAAATACTCAAGAATATACAGCTTCAATCTGAACAACTCCACAATTATTACAAAGAAGAAATCGTCCATTATAAATCTATTATTGGAAATCTCAGAGATGTAATTAAAACACTGGAGGATGATTTGGAGGAAAGCAGTATTGAAGTTAAGAACCTTAAAGATCATCAAAGAGCAAAACAAAGTGCACCAATAAATAATTTGCTGAACCACAATGGTAATGCCGAAAGTATTGAACCTCTTCTTCTTGCGTCTATCCCGGATACTTCACCATTAATTCAAACTAATGTGAAGATTTGAGCAGGATCAGGTAGAATTTTAATTTTAACTGATGAATATGGGCGAGGTCTCAACAGTACATTTTCCTAATATGACAACTCAAACATATATTAAACCAGAAGCACGTTTTTCCTTCATAATAGAGGATCTGTTTGCCCTTACAAAGGATTTTACTCTGAGGGACTGTGTTGTGATAATGGAAGGTTCAAATGATTTCCAAATGTCTCATCTTCCATCTTTTCGAGAAATAAATAGTAGGGTTAAATATTGTTCACATACTAATTTAGTGTTCACCTCCATTCCATATGCCAAATATGGACATATTGGTTTGGAAAAAAAAGTTATAAAATTTAACAATAAATTACAGGATTATGTACAGAAATTAAACTATGAAATATTAGTTATTCTGATGGATTGGAAAGGAGATATTGTTGATAGAATAAGCAAATTAGTTTTTAAGTCTGATGTCACAAAGAATAACCAGAGATTAACCGCAAATATTTCAACCAATGAGGTGGAGGGTTATCAGCAGATAGAAGAGATCCCTCAGAATAACGTACCATAACTGGATGTTGATTCCACAGGTGATAATTCTGCCATTAACCAAGGTGTTAATGATGTTGATGGAGTTTCATCAAGTATGTCTCAGTTTTTTCGGGCCTAAATTGTTCACCAGAATATTCAATATTAAATAGTGCATTGAGTGATAAGAGCTGTGATTTTCTATTATTGTCTGAACATTGGCAACAAGCTGAGCAACTAAACTCAGTATATTTGGATAATTTCAAATTGTGTACATACTTTTGTCGTGAAAGCCTGAAGCATGGTGGAGTTGCAATTTATCAAAGTATAAAATGTCAAACGGCTTTCAAAGAGGTTAATGTGTCTGATTATTGTATTGAGGGTGTTCTGGAGGCGGCATGTATAAAGCTTGATGGCTTTAAATCCAATTTGATAGTATTGTATAGATCACCTACTGGTGACTTTCCAATATTTCTTGAGAGATTGCAAGAATTACTAATGTCAGCTTCACAGCCTGGCTATGAAATTATTATAGGTGGGGATTTTAACATAAATTTTTTAGCACCTTCACATGGTTTAACGTTATTTACAGATGTGTTAAAGTGTTTTGACCGGAAAGTGACCATTCTTGAGCCAACTAGAATATCTGCTGCCTCAAGTACCTGTATTGACAATATTATATTAAGCAGACATATGACTGACTTGATTATATTAATACTTAAAACTAAACACAATAAAATGCCTTATACAAGAAATTTAAATAGTAGAATGAATAATTTTAAAAAATACTAAAAAGTTGTAAGAGTAATAGTAAAATAAATTATTTATTCAAGTTATTTACAGTTTGGTTCAACTAATTATTTTGAGATCACTGACTTTGAATTTGTGTTAAACCCAACTAACGATCTGTGTTTATTTATTATTGTATTTGCCAACTCAGTTGCTCTTAGTTTCATGAAAATATCCATATGAGCAAAGTGTTAAATTTAGGCCTCTCAGATCATTATTTGCAAACAGCATCCATCAAAACTAGATCAGTTGTTTCTATGAAAGGTACTCAGACGTTTTTTCACTCTCGAAAATGCGACTTGTTTTCGTGACTACGTATATTCTGAAACCTGGACCGACATTTTGCATATAAAGTGTCCATCAGGGGTGTTTCATGTATTCTCAAATATTCTATCTTATTATTATTTTGAACTGTCATATCCCTTACAAAAAGTAAATACAAAACGGAGAAAGCAAAGGTATAGGATGTCCCCAGAATTGATTGCATTGAGAGATAGAGTTACATTGTATAATGTAAGATTGACAGACGGTATAAGCCCATTAGTCAGTATTACACCCAGAAATATCGTTCTTGTTTAAAATCCATAAAAATCTGCCATCATGATAACCTTACTAATAGATCCTCTAATAAATCAAAAACAGTGTGGTCAATAATTAATAATATCAAAAATCATAAGTCTTCAAGCAAAAAATTTGAGTTTCTCAGAGAGGATGGACAAAAGGCTTCTGATCTGGAAATAGCCAACACCTTCATTGATACGTTTACAATGGCCGACTCGAGTGGGGGTAATATTGATGGGAAATACTTGGAAGAAACAGTGAGGTTTTGTAATGCGTCTCTATTCCTCAATCCTTCAACACCGCAAAATGTTGAATCTTTGTTTCTGCAACTAAAAAATAAAACATCGACAGGACTGGATAATATAGGTAACAACCTACTTAAAAGTTGTAAATCTGAATTGTCACCTATTATGTGTTTTCTAATAAACCTAATGTTTTCGAAAGGTAAATTTCCAGATGACCTAAAATTAGCAACCATTACTCCAGTATATTAAAATGGAGAGGCAAATAACTATGCTAACTATAGGCCAATTAGCCTCCTTACAAGTATGTCAAAGATCTTGGAACTGGCTATCAAGGACCAAATTTTAGGATTTCTAAATAGAACCAAAATATTATCCAGGTGTCAACATGGTTTTACTAAAAATGCCTCTTAGACTGCTCTTTCCTCATTTATGAAAACAACTATAAATTCTTTAGATAAAGGTGCATATGCTTGTGGCCTTTTTATTGACTTCTCCAAAGCTTTCGACACCGTAAATCATAAAATTCCTGCACAAATTGGATAGATATGGAATAAGAGGTATTCCTTACCAACTCTTAGAATCCTATCTCACAAATCGTCGACACTTTGTGAGTTTGAATGGGGTAAATAGTAAAACAAGAATTATTTCTCAGGGTGTTACACAAGGCTCAATTCTGGGTCCTTTATTTTTTAATATTTATGCCAATGATCTCATTTCATTTATTGCCGAAAAAAATGTATTTTGTTATGTAGATGATACTAATATTCTGATTACATCAAACAGATTTGAGAGCCTAAGGGTTAAGTGTGAAGAAATCCTGAACAAAGTAACTATCTGGTCAAAGAACAACTTTTTAAAAGTAAACACAGATAAAACAACGCTTCTTAACTTTACTTTATCTAGACAGCAGCCAACAATAACATTTAACTTACTTGAGGATTCTGAACAACTAATCCTAAGTACTAAAAGCACCAAAAGGCTAGGCATTATGATCGATCATAAGCTTCAATGGGGTGAACAAGTGGATTATTTATGCTCTAAACTTATATCATCATGCTATGCATTCAGAACTTTATCGGAACAATGTGGAAAGACTACTTTATTGACTCTTTATTATGCCAACTTTCACTTAATATGGGATACTTTGCTAGGGGAACTGTTCACAAATTCAAAGGGTTTTTCTGCTACAGAAGTATGCTGTGAGAGTTTTATTCAATCTGAGCAGAAGAGAACAGCCTTTCTAACAAACAGGATATTGACCGTTTTTTCGGTTTACATCCTGGAAGTCTGCGTTTATGTGTAGACAAACTGTCAAATATTTGATAGCATTCGGGTTAATCATGGCTACAATACAAGGGGAAATAATAATTTAATACCTCCACCTCATCGTACTACAGGTTTTCAAAAATTAATTCTTTAGGAGAAAAATTAATCTAGGGAGAAGGCTAATAAACAATAAAGACAAAATTGACAAACAATCTAAATCTGGTGTTTACAAAATAAATTCTGTGAACTGTGTCGCTGTAGGATAAACTGGTCGAAACTGAAAAATAAGGATTAAAGAACACAAAAAATCGATTTTACATAATATTAAAAACTCTGGCATAGCAAATAGACCGGGGGATAGGGACAGATTTTGGGATACGATTTTACTCAGTATGCCTTTCAGAGGACAATATGATCCCTATATCTTCATGATAATAATGCCCGAATCAAAGAGTCGTCGTGGGTTCTTCATTTTTAATCAGGCTGCCATGTGTTTTGTAATGAAATTCAACATAAAAATTCCTCGGAAAACCATTGGCATACCGTTAAGGTGGACCCGGAGGGCTGGTATGGCCACATGGCCATGTATTTGAATAAGGACATTTTCGGCGTTTTTAAACAGGCGGCCACTGATAAGTATACAAGTGCTTGTTATAAAACTGCTTAAGGAATGATGGCATACCGATTGCGTATGCCCAAGTACTGTTTACATTGGAAAAATTTTGTACAGTTATGGAATAACATTCTGTGATTTTTAGTCAGTATTGTTGTAATATTAAGTTTGTATTCTAAAATGTTGATATGTAATATGGCATACGAGTTGTGCGGATTCGTCATATTAAAAAATGAAAATGAAGTTGCAAAATAGGAAAAAGAAAATCCGTGTTTTTAAGCAGTGTGCCTTTTTGTTTTTATTGTAATCATGGTATATCTAGGTGAAATAAGAAACGGCATACAAGTTGGGCGCGTTTTCCATATAAAAAATTGTAAAAAAATTAGGAAAAAATTCCGTGTTTTTAATCAGTATGCCTCCTGGTTCATAATTAAAGTTAGTAATTTACTTTGTTATAATAAAAACGGCATACAAGTTGTGTGGGTTTATCATATTAGAAAAAAGTAAAAAAATGTTTTGTTACGGACAGGAATCGAACAGGATCGCCCGCACTGCAAGAACATGGCATGATGCACTATCAGAGCTCGACATGTAGAGCCGGGGCCGCACATGCGGCAGTCGGCGAACTGCGAATGTTCGCCAACTACCGAATCTAGCCAAACGGAGTTCGCTTTTTCATCCAAACATGCGGGCATTGCCAAACTCCGATCGAAAAAGTGGGAAATGCCGAATGTTCGCCAGAAAGGTTTAGTTCGAAATTAAACATGAATAGCGATCATTCTGTGACAATTGCTGCGGCTGCGTTTATCGTCCTAGGCCTGAGAGACTATTTCTATTATCCCGCAAATGGTCAGACTCCCCTCGAAACAAAATCCTAGATACCTGCTGGATTTCAGGTTAATAAAAGTAAAGTAAAAATATGCTGCATAAAGAAAAGTACCTACCTAAATGAATATTTATGTATATAAATAATATTCAATCTACGCAAAAATGCCACAATACAAAATATCACTTACTAACTAGGTGAAAGGTGAAACAAAATCATTCTCACAATCTCCAGCCGTTGTTAAAATGTCTGGACGTGTGGATGACTTCGCGAATAACATCGAGGCGAGCGCTCATCCTCTTTGATGCATGCAAATTTACCGACACCGCGCGGGAAAAGGCGAGCGAGTTGCCGAACGATTTGCCAAACTGCAAACTTCCCATACGCACTGATCGCAGTTCGGCAAACCTTGCTCGAAGTTCGTCGAATGCCGCATGTCCGGCCCCGGCTTAAGAGGCAGAAGGCTGGGCTGCCGTAGACAACATAGCAACATTGGAGAGGAAATGAGAAAAACGATATACGAATGGTCAGGTGGTGAAGAGAAATAAGATTTTGAACTTCACTAGCTGCGCCAAAAAGAGAAAAATTACTATTGCTGGAAAAGTGTAGGAAGTCAAAGTTCAACGAGATTTGTTCAGGAGGCTCTTGGGCATTTCTTTGTCTTCGCAAGAAACAATTGACATATACAAGGTACTTTCGATTTTTCAGATATTATCTTATCCACTGACACCAGGAGACACCATGGAGAACCGCAAAGCACTGAGGTTGTTATTATCGATGGATATTTCCTACTGCATCAATTGAAGCAACTATCTGAGAAATTTGGATATATATCACTCAAAATTTTGCGAATACTAGCAATGAAAATGGCAAAAAAGGATATACCTCATTTGTAACGAGTACAAGAGCCCATCGATTATGGACAACGAGCATGTTTTCAGAGACAACTTTAGTCAAGATTATTGCATTACAGGGAAAGTAAGATATATTACATATATGTACTATACAGAGTGTAGTCAGTTTTGTCTTTAAATTGAGGTGGGAATAGAGAACGACCAGGTTTTTTTAATGACACGAAATTGATTACATCTTGAATACGTATTATATGATACATATTGTAACAATTGTTTATGAAAGTTGAGAACTCGAGTATAAATGTTTTCCCCTCAGGTCCGGAGCAAACTTGGCCGTCGGATTTCGGTGGTGAATTGAAAAATCTGAAATTTAAGGGATGCTTTGTATCGTTCATTGGAATTCTACACCACTAGCTGCTGGCATCATTCGCGATAAACACATTTATGTTGCACATAAGAAATGCTATAGCTACAAAGTCGATCAGGGATTTATTGCCTGCCAAATTATCAGCAATTACAAGTGCGAAGGCCATGAGGAAGCTGACTCAAAAATCGCTTTCTTTTTAAGACAAATAGAATGTTCGTGCAATGTAGTTATACAGTGCTCCGATAGAGACATCCTTGTAATTTTGTTGGGAAATAAGGCACACATGTCACAGCCTCTCAAAATTTGGCTGCTTTTTGATACTGGTAACAGCCAAATGTTACAAAAGTTTACGACTCAGTAGGAACCACCGTTTGCACGGCTCTACCCGCGTTCCACGTCATTTTACTGATTAGGTAAAAACAAGCCGTGGAAAACTTTCAAAGCAAACGAAGATTATCAAAAGGCTTTTTGTTCGTTTGCAAAATGTATGCAATCAAAAAAAAAAAACGGACTTAAAAAATGTGCGACTGTAAATGAGGCACGAGTTCATCTGTTTACCCGTAACTATAGCATGCTCGATAGCACCGAAACTTTAAAAAAAAATCTCTTGAATTTCGATGCATGCATTCTACCACCATGCAATAGAGAACTGCAACAACACATATTGCGTACGACATATATTGGTAATATGTGGAGCAATTCGTACTTGTCCAATCTAAGCACCTTATATCCGACGGAATTTGGCTGGATGGTAGAGCCGAATAATACGTACACCCTCCGTTGGTTTGAAGGCGACGAATTCGTTCATGAAATCTTGATTGAACCGAACGCTACAGAAGGTAATACAAAAAGAAATGACAACCGTCACTTGTCATTTACACAGATTATTTAAGGTCCTCATTAAAATCATAATCATAATTTATTAATGCCAGGAAATACATTGTATTTTTGCACCCGTCATCTTTAAAAAATACAAATATAATGATTATAATTATCTTACGTACTAATTTAAAATCAGAATAAAATACATGTATAAACAGTGCACACACACCAAAACATTACATTAATAGACTTTTACAACACATTAAAATCAGAGGTAATAAAACAATCATTACCATCAGTAGCTATTCCAGAACAGCATCACAGACCAGAAATTCCTGGACACTATATAAAGAGTTATCTACTGAAAAAGTTTTAACCTTTTTTCTAAATGAATGCAAAGGCAGCCTTCTAACATAGACGGGTATCTTGTTGAAAAGTTTAGCAACTATGAAATTCGGGTGATCCTGGCACTTTTTTAGCCATCTGCGTGGGAGCACTAGATTATGGCAAGATCTGGTATCATGTTCGTGAGTCTCTGTATGTGTCAAAAATTCATCTTAATTTTTTTTTTAACATAAGTCACACATTCTAGTATGTACAGACAAGGAAATGTTAAGATTTGATGATTCCTGGAGGCTAACCTGCAGTCATCCCTGTGTTTCAAAACACTTAGGACTCTGACAGCCCTACGCTGAAGACCAAAAATTCTGCCAGCTGCTGGCGCTCCTCCCCAAACAACATAGACAAGTATTTATAAATAAGTGATAAACTGTTAGATGTACAGTTACACTAATCAAAATGATTTAGTTTATATTTCAAATATTTTCTTTTTCTAGAAATTATCACTCATAGAAGAAATATATAAATGCATGAGGGAATATTGGTAATCAAGTACATGTGTGGCCTGATTAATTATTTTATAAACGACACTATAGCATGGAAGTGGCAATATTAAGTAAGCCATAAGAGAATGACAGTGCATAATATGCAACCTTCAGTGTTTCCTCGGAGACACAGCTATAGAGGTTACGAAGCAGATAAATGGAGCTTCTGAGTCTGCTTGACATCCTATCCACATGGACATCCCATTTAAGCTTTGGGTCCATATACACCCCTAAAAACTTCACTTCTGAATGATTGCAACAACTACCTCTCAATGTTTCTCAGAGAGAAAATTATTTTTCGGCTCTTGTCTTTGTTCAACATGAGCTTATTGGCATTAAACCACTCTTCAGCCTCCATCTGAGCCCCCAGAGCCTCCAACTCGACAGTTGCTAGATCAGAACCTCGCAGGAATATCGTGGTCATCGGCAAAGAGAGTGTACTTAGACGGTCCCTCATTTAATGGCAGATCGTTAATATAAATCCAAAATAAGATTGGGCTCAGAACTGAGCCCTGAGGAACACCGAAATTCACAGCTCTCTCTGCCGACGACCCCCTTCCAACCCTCACGAGCTGAATTCGGTCACTAAGATATGATTTTAATAGTAGAACACTACTTTCACTGAAATTATAGTATTTTAGTTTGCTAAGCACGAGGGCATGGGTGACGACACAGTCGAAGGCCTTACTCAAGTCACAAAATAAAGCAATATTATGATCCCGTCTTCAAAGGATTCCATAATGTCAATAAGGAGGTCAAGCATTCCCAGAACAGTGCTTCTTCCCTCTCGGAAACCGAATTGGCAGTTTGAAAAAAAATTATTTGTTTCAAAGTGAACTGCAATCATACAGGCCATGCACTTCTCAACAACTTTTGATAATATTGGTAGTAAGGAGATTGGCCTATAGTTGTTAACATCATTAACATCTCCTTTCTTATAATTAGGGAAGATAAAGCGCGACCTTTTAAGAATCAAACTTCGAAATAGATATTGTGGTGTTACTCAATAATTATGATTTATATGATTGATTTCCAATAAACTATATTTTCATGGGCATACTACTTAAAAACATAAAAAAATGTTACGTTTTCTTACACGGTTTTTTTCTATATTTGCATCTTTTTTTAAATATTTTCGACAAGCTTGGGCCTTATCGATCGGTATGCGATTTGTTATTCCATCTAGATATACCATGGTTATAATAAAAGCAAAACGGCATTCTGCTTAAAAACACGGAATTTGTTTCTTTTATTTTGCAATGTTTTTTGCGTATGCCTATAATTTCTACTCTCTCAAACGATATGCCAATATCATGTACATCATAAGTTACCATTAATTGTATGAAAATGGAATGGCATACTGTAAAATCACAGAATGATATTCCAGTAACAGTAATTGGGCATACGCGATCAGTATGCCATCTTATTTTAAGCAGTTTTATAACAAGAACTTGTATACTTATCAGTGGCAGCCTGTTTAAAAACGCGGAAAATTTGCTTATTCAAATACAAGTTCACGTGGCCATATCAGCCCTTCGGGCCCACCTTAACGGTATGCCAATGGTTTTACGAGGAATGTTTATTTTGAATTTCATTACAGAGAACATGGCAGCCTGATTAAAATCGTACCAAAACACATGGTTTTCGAACAAATGATGAATCATTTTTTAATATGAAGAACCCAGGACGACTCTTTGATTCATGCATTATTATCATGAAGATATAAGGATAATATTGTCCTCTGAAAGGCATACTGAGTAAAATCGTGTCCCAAAATCTGTCACTATCTCCCGGTCTAAAAACATTGTATAAAAAATAACCATTTTATAGATACGAATAATGTCAAACTTTTACACATGGAAACAAAAAGGAAAAGGCTGAACCTTTTGGAGTACCTAGAAATCCAAAAGTCACAAAAGAGAGACGTTTTAAATACGAACAACCAACTGACCTGCTCCTTAAACACCTGCATAATTGACAGTGCAATAAAAACAAAATAGCGTCAGCCGGTTTAGTAGGGAATAACAATTTTAGATTTTAGTATACAACTACTCTTGATAAAGGCCTCATCAAGCCGATGTTTCACAAGGATCCTACCATATTAAATAATCTAAGTATCAATTTTATCAAATTCAAACTTAGTCGAGTGATAATGGGGCAGCCTAATTTTGTGTTCAGAAAAAGTAAATTTACATATGTTATTCACACCTACCAAATCTGTAGAAACGCTATTCTTTTTTTAATTATTGTTCCCATAATTATTTATTATAATTTTACAGGGCTCGGAAAGCGAAAACGAAAGCGTCAGATCGGACCCTCATTCGTTTGTGAACCACTACGCGAACGTCAACGACACCCTGAGACAATCTTGGAAGAGGCAAAAGCCGGTGAAAAACTACAGTAGTTATACAGACTCTGAGCCAGAGGGCAGTGCTGTTGTTAGTTTAAACGGTGGCCAAATCATATTGAATAATATGGCGCGGTCGAGAGCTCCCTTGCCCGGGTTCTCTTCCTTTGTGTAAATTAATTAACTAGATAATTTTGCAGTGTCTGTGAGCTAGTGTACATTTTTTTTTTATATATAATATCAGGCTTTTTGATTGAACTGACCTGGAATTCGTCCCTCGTCGATTTCAACGACAGTAACATCAATAATTTGTAGCTTAGAAGTCTGAAAAAAAAAATAATTCAACTTTCTGATTGCTCTTCAGGGTACTTTAGAGACTGCTCTATTTTCTACACAGGCAACGGTGTGTCATATAGGGCATTCCCAACTATTAACAATTATCATAAATTACTAATGGGTTGGTTTGCTGTGAGCTACGTAAAGACCGATATCTTTGGAGCAGTGGTTACATGGGAGCACTCGGTAACTTAAGCGGCGTCCACACGTGTAACCGATCCTTGTAACGTAACGTCGTCGCGAACCAAGGGTTCGTACGTTCGAGTCGTCTACGTAGGACGCGAGCGCACTGCCGTACCAAACCTCGTAACGCGATTATTCTGGCGAGCCGCTAAATGTCGGTTTGTTTTTGAGATTTGCAGGGTCATTAACCTATATAGGCCATTGATATTAGCTTTAAAATAGCGTGATAGGAAAAAAAATTATAAAGTTTTGCCACTTGGGAATTAAAATGGTCTAGGGAGGTACTTTCAAAAACCACCAAGTGGGAGCGCTTCATCCCTTAAACCCACCCCTAACGTGCAATTCGGCAATTTTTCGCGTTTTTTTCGAAAACTGTTAATCTTACAAAAAACTATACTTACAAAAAATGTTCGACATAAAAAAGGTTTTATTACCCAAGTTGCTCAGAGCAGAGGTTTTCGAGAATCGAGTGCATTATACAAGAGCACTCGTTTCCACACCACCACTGAGTTAGAGTTACCGGCGCGTTTTTTAAGTGATGGTTTTTCCAACAGCATCTGTGCCAATTTTCACTTATTTATTTAATGAAAATAAATGATTCACTAAATGCAACATAACATTCTAAAGCTGCCCTTGAAGGAAAATATCCAGTGCTCACAATAACTTGTTGCTCTCCCGAGCCAACCAAGGCAAACAGGTGTTCCACATGAGGGTTGGACTTAAGCAATGAACTCCTGATACTTTTATGGACACCAATAAGTACGCCACCACCCATGGAGTAAACACTAGTTTCAACAGATCTGTCTTTTCTATACACATTGTAAGCATATAAATGTAACTCGTTATCAGAGAAGTTGGTGGTTAACCAGGTCTCATTCAATACAATTATACCAAAGAGTATATAATGTAAAGAGAAGACAGCCGGCGAATTTCCTTTGATCTTTCGTCAGCCGTTTCAATGACCTCGTCCCTTTAACTCGGAGATATCGCGACGTTGCCGGTTGTAACTTTTTATCAAGGCGGGCTATGTTGACGTCAAGTCAAACAAGATGGCGAATAATCGATTTCATCACAGTGGGTCGAAATAACGAAAATGAGGACAAAATTTACTAAATATCTAATACTTTTTGCTAGGATAAAATTTTATATAGAGTGATTTTCATTCAAATTCTCTGACTTTGTTTAAACTTTTGCATTTTCTTAAAATCTCACTGCTCAACTTATTTTAATTAAAAAATGTGATAAAATTCAGTTTTTTAATGTTTCCGGCGAATTTTTATTAAAATTTATTCAGGACGTCTAAAAGCTTTAATTAATCAAATAAGAATTTCCTTCAGTTTAAATTAAAAAGGTGTAATCAATATTTTTCGATTATTTTAAAGGAAAGTTTCATTCAAAACATAGAGGGGATAAACTCTTAGTATGTAGATAAACCAACGAAAAAGTAAATTCTATTCGAATCTCACTTTAAAGCTTCATATTCACTTCCGCAAATTTCGCCTTTTTTGACAGTTGTTGATTTTTCGCGCGAATGTAAGTTTTGGTCCATACTCATTGACGCGAAATTTTGTCGGCAATGTTTGCTAAAAAGTTCAAATAGTTTCAACTTTTTTGCGAATTTATGATTTAGAATAGGTTTTATAGGTTATGTCCAAGTACCGGAAGATGTAAGCAGGTTAGTAATAAGAATGGGCTCAATTAATCTCATTCTGCAACTAAATTACGAAAATCGCAAATATAAAAATATATTTCTAACCGAAAATTCTCTTTTCTGGTGTCATTTAGCTGGTGGGTATTTCGTAGTTTTAGGATAATTACCAAAAGGACGCAAACGGAACATAAAATAATAATATCTCCACCGAAAAAAATTATAATTAATATTATTATCCAATGGTCAAAGTATCTATTCTACAATTTAACTAATGAACCCAATGCCTGAAAAGAATAAACAAATAAATATAGCAAAGCAGTCAAGAAATTTGAGGTTAATTCACAATTATGGTAAAATTCGTAAAAAAAAATAAAATTTCTCGCTGCAAATGACAGTTTATGTCAAAAAAGGCGAAATTCGCGAAAGTGAGTATGAAGCGTAATTATTAGAGCAGAATTTTCTGAATATTTAGTAATAAAATTAAAACAATTATTTGAGATTTATTGAGAAAAATCATGAAAAATGCATGTATTGCAGGTAAGTAAAATTTTACCGAGTGATTATTAAAAGATTCTATTAAATGAATTGTGTTACATATCATAATTAAAGTTTACACACCTAATTTCAATTACACAATATGAATTAAAAAACTAAACCAAACGTCTCCCTAATAAATCTAAACTTGACCTTTACGGGATATATTTAACCCACTGTGTTGGCTGATCGTCCTTGCTTGTCGATTGTGTCCGATATAATCCGATAACATACGAGGCGCCTTTTAAGTCGGAGTTCTCATCTATCCCTCTCTAAGTTGATTGCTCTGTCTTACTGTCCTCTCTGTACATTATATACTCTTTGATTATACCATAATGGGTGTAAGAAGCATTTATCAAAAGAGAGTCCAATTTGGTTCTAAGGCCCCTAACATTTTGAAAATAAACTAGAAAGTCGTTAACAAATCCCGCTAGTGTTTTGGCACAATCTTGGGTACACCATTAACATATTTAATAACAAGATTTGGTTCCCCATTTTGTTGTCGGGCCTTTAATTCATTTTTTAAATTGTTTAAGTTTTGGCGCTGCTGAGTGGTTAAATCATTGTCTATAAAGACCGATCAAGATTTCTTCTGCTTCTCAAAACTTTTCGAACATCCGCATTGTGTAAAGTGACCCTAATTGATCTAAAACCATTTTTATTTCTCTTACCTATACGAGTGACACCTTTTACCTGGATCTCAGAGCTTACTAAATTTGAAATGAGAGATGTGACAGTCCTTTGGTCTTCTTGTTCTCCTTTTTCAGGAAAATTAAAAATCGTGAAATTGCATGATCTTTTTGTCGTTCCGTTTTTCCATTTAGCACATCATTACTAGGGGTTAATTGATGAGAAATTCCAGGTTGAGTTGTTTGATTTCCTGCACCATCCTTGAGCAAATTAAGGTCTGTTTTGATATGATCAAGTGCCAAATCAAAATTAAGCCTCATCTTCTTCGGGTTAGCCCTGAGTTCCCTAAACTCATTAACAAGTTCAAGTACTACATGGATTTTGGTTTTCACTTCAGCAGCCTTATTTTCCAAAGCAGAAACGAGCAGGTTACGTTACAAGGTTCGGTTACACGTGTGGACGCCACTTTAGATTGAAGTGAGTGAATGCACGTTAACCTAAACAAACCTGCTAGCATGTTGTTGATCTTTGTTCGGTAGCAGCAGCTTCACATATTTACAGCTGTCGCTGGCTCACAGACATAAGCTTTAAACTTCCTTTTTATATCTCTTAAATAGAACTATCTGTGAATGCGTAGTTACTTAAGAATTACTGACTGTAAATAATATCTACTTATAGTGTATATTGAAACTTTTTATCTTTTGGACCAAATGTAGGTAAGAGTGGTTGCGTGATCTCAATAGTTGAGGATCTTTCGAAGTGTTTACCGCACCAGTGAATATTATGATTGTGATAAATAATAAATCTTGATATTCAAGAGAACCATAATTGCAAACAATAAATAATTTAATAGCTAAAGCGATTAGTGGTTCTAAAAGGGAAGCTTAAAATTACCATTTCCCTTACATACTGTATCACAAACTGTAACACGGTACGGATTCTTTTCATGTGGGTCACAAATATTTAATTTTGATTTGTCGAGACCCATCTGAAAGAACGAGATCGATGAAAGTTATTTAAAATTAACAGTGGGTTATTGCATCTACAATTTCTATTAGGTATCATTGTTTTAGTTGATAAGTAACATAGCCATATCTTGATAGCCATATTTTTATAGAAACACAATTTATCGATCTGAATTTTACAATACTTGATGAGAACTGATTTTTTAAATTATTGAGCTCACTCTATGTCTCGTAGTCTTATTTGGATTTCGAAAGCAGATGCGAATTGAATATTGAGTACAGGTTAATCACATATAATGTCACATCTTTTAACGTTTAGAGCAGAAAATGTTTCAATTCAACATCCTGTTTGCCTCTTACGTAATGGTATCACTAGACTATGACAACATTCGCTTAGCAAAATAGGAGAGGAATGTTATTGGAACCAGTTGACATCCTGTTTTAGCTTTATTTCGATTTCGCTCTCCCGACAATTGTATGTCGAGAGAGAGAGAGTGAAAATTAAAACATCTGTTTTAGGAGGAAAAGGAATTCTAATTAGTGTAGTTCGAGGTAAAAATCTGGATCAATGATTTCTGTTGTGGTTTTTGCACTTTTTGGCATAAAGAATCTATGCCATTTTATATGTGCAAAGTTGAAGTCACCCGTTATTAAGAACTTAAATTTTGTATACTACGATGTCCATAGAACACTGGTATAAGTCAACAGAAGAAAATGGCGGCATATGCTCCAAACGATGCGACCACCCAAACATCAGCTAGTGACAGATTTAGGTGCCCCATTTTCGCATATAAGCCTCGAATAGGGTTGAAGAGTACATCGATGTTGAGTAAAATGGAGGGACTTTTACGAGTGGCCCCCTGGGGATAACATATAGAAAATTCACTTTTCCAGAACAGAAATAAAAGGAGTCTTTTGCCCATAGTTTCACGCAAGCCGTGTTCACTAGATTATTAACTAATAGAACCTGGTTTCGAAATACCAAAGGCTTGAGTGTTGCAGGTGGCTGACGGGTTAAAATAAGGGAGTAATCTTGTAAGGAAAAATCGAGATTTTGACACATTTTTCGACACAAGCCCATCGAAAGCGTGAAAACTTACACCGTCACTAGACCGAAAAACATTTTGACTCGAGTGGCACGAATGGATAATCAGATTTTGGGGTCGGAAAATTAAACGGAAATTATTTTCAATTTTTCAGTTATCTTTTCATGCAAGCCATGGTATTGATACGTTAGACATTACAATAAAATTGGCGTGACTATCGGATGTGGCCAGAACGAACGCTTGCGTCGTCGTCGGAAGTTGCAGGAAAATTGTATGGAAATTGTCTCCATTTTCTCTCGCAAGCTGTTTGGCATATACTTAGGCTAAATATCAAAAGGCTTGGGTGTGGGACATGGTCCTCAAATTATTTATACATAATTTATTTAACACAGATCTGACAAAAAAAATCTAGAAATTTCCACCATTTTTCCACACAAGCCCTTTGGCCTATGCTTAGAAAAAGTGATTCTAAGACTATATAACATATAGTACAGTCAAATTGTGTTTTATTAAAGAAATTCAGAATAAAAAGTTGAAACTAGGTTTAGTAATAGTTTAAACAGTTCTGAGCATGGTTTCACCGAGTCCCATGATATCCCAGATGGGGAAACGCCGCCATGTTAATTGAAATACCGCCATATTTGTTTCCAGTAAACAGTTATTTAATCGCATTCTTTTGAGTTCTAATTAAAATATTTCGTTTTAGTTTTCTCTTGGGAGTTTCAAAAGTTGTAATTTTTCACTTAAATGAATGGGTTTGTCATGGGCGTCATCTCCAGGAGGAGGAGCAGGCGTGGGGGGACGCGCCTACCACTATTTTACTAAAAAAAGTACATTGACAGCATTGAATGAATGTAAAACATATTGATTTTATTTTACGAAAATTATGCCTTCTAATAAATACGAGCCGACAGTAGGATAATAAAAATTTAAATTTAATTAAAATTGAAATTAATAGGGTTTCGGACATTTTTTTACTATGATATATTACAATATTTAAGCGATTCATTTTAACTTAAGCTCCTGGATCTGGCTTCCCGTTCGATATGCTGCTTACGATTACTGTTACCTATGTCATCTACTTTCTTGATCCTGCATAAAACATATTAACTTCAACAAATCTCATGAACAAAAACTTGTAGCATCGCAAATTAACTTACGCTTATTCAAGGTCTCTCCTAATTTCTACTCTTCTGCTGGTTGTTTGTTGTTCCGGATGCCGGAACTTAACTATATATAGTGAAGTAGGTATTAATTTTATATAAAGGGTACTGTAAAAATATACCTAGTGCATTTAGTGTTTGTCGGATCTTCTTCCCTTAAGTCGGCAATCTCAGTTCCCTCATCGACATCAATTTCCTCGGTCGGTTCAGCCTTGCTAAAATAGTTTTCACCTACACAGGTTCCACTAATCGCGCTACAACTGAGGCCTGAGGGGCGACACTCGCACTTATTACTGCGGTCTCCCTTGCAAGTGCAAAATATAAGCTTTAGTAAGTGAGGAGGAGCTGCGTTTATTAGAGTCACTACTGGCTGCAAAACACCATCAACGACTGTCCAGCCCCACTCACTGGGGTCAAGATCCACACCACACCACTGTTGCACCTGGTGATAAACCCGATATAAATTATACTTAGCTGCCGCTGTGGTTGGTGGCAGAGTAGCTAGATCCAACTTGCCTTTTATGGCCTGCTTTGCCACTGATGAGACGTATTTTTTAAATCTACAATTATTTAAACCATCTGATCTAGACCCCCCTCCCCATATAACTCTTCCAGAAACTCTTCGCCAGCTTCCTCAGCATTTTCTTTTTCAAAAACAGCAACATTTTTCGATTTCCTTCTTTGGGGTTTAAAATTTTGAAGGCACGATTTTTTCCTATTCAAAACAAAGCTGACGTTGTATCACGTTCAGTCATCGCATGAAGAAAAAGCATTACCTCGCACATGTCGGCAAGATCTGATACCAAAGTTTTACCTCTGAATATTTTACGTGGTTTTCCTGGCGCTCCCGGGATCAACATAAATATGCTGGAATCAACAAGTGAAAGCCCAATAATCAAGACGAGAAGATCCGTGTCTTTACCAACTACTATGGCTTTGCAATCCTCCTCTGCTTTTGATCATGCCGCCCTAATATTGCTACAGTCTGCATCTGCGTTCGCTTGCAAAACACCTAGACCTTCAGCCTCCAAATAAGTTTTAAGAAGGAAAATCAAGGCTAGTTAATTTCTTGGATTACTCAAAATTACTTCCCTGGTACCCTTACCGGATTAGAACTGTCAATTTTGTACGTGTTTACTCTTCCCTGATGTTCTGCATCCGTTAGTGTGGGGCCGTTGACATATCCATCGAACACTACGATACTTTTAAGTCCCTACGTTGTCATGACATAGTTGACATATCTCTTGCATACTTCACTATACATTGCAGTATCAATACCTGACCACGGAACTCGATGCAGGAGATCTTCTCCATCCAATTTCTAGAAAGGATTCTCTGCGAGAACTTCACCAGGAGGACAAATTTTGAAAATAATATTGATGAGTGTTCACTTTGTTGCCTTCCTCATAAGACCATGTCTAAATAATGCTGGTGGATAGGGTGCAAGCTCATAGTGCAAACATTCCTGATAATTGACCGTCATCTTTCACCACACAAATTATAGGGTGAAAAAGAATAAGTGGGTTGATTTTTACCCACCGTTCGCCAACCTTTATGGTGGTGGATAGAGAAGCAAGATTAACTACCTTGTCTTTTCGCTGTAGCGTTGGATTAGTAATGGACTTCCCCGCAATTTTTATAATTCCTTCTTAATCCAGCAGCGTTGCCAAAATGCTCTGATTATTATATAGTATAGGTAGATTAAAAAGATTTAATAATATCTTAGAATTGTAAGGTATTTATATCAAGAATTTTCCTCTGTTTTTTTTTAACATTTGTATACATTTGTATAAATCGCTAAATGTTCCCCATTTTTAAGTAATTTACTGTCAGGAAAATAAAAAGGAAATACCTTAGATTTATTAAATAAAAAACAGTGTACAAAATATTATTCAGAAACCAAATGGAAAAGAAAAATAGTGTCTGCCGACGAAAATTAAATATGGCAGATGAAAATTCAAGATGGCGGCATTTCCCCAGCCGGGACGCCGCGGGACTCGACTGAATCATGTTCAACACTATTTAAACTTCAACAAATTTTAACTTTTTATTCCAAATTTCTTTAATATCCCCATTTTTGGCACAAATTGACTATACTAATAAGACTTTGGTGTCGGACGTGGTCATCATATTAATTATATATTTTGATCAACATATATTCTCTTCATACACTAGGTATACCGAAAATTGTTTTTAGTGCTTCAACTGACACAACGAAACATATCTTTTAGTAGGAAAATCCTGTCATTTTTATTAATTTTCTTCTTTAACATGGCAAAATCCCTGTCAGATGGCATGTACGAATGTATCCTTATGGAGAAATAGTGGTTCACACTTTGACATCGTCCGCGGTCTACAAGGCTTAAACCCATTCTATTTTTTTATTTTATTTATTTATCCACGTAATAAAAAATACATTTTAAGCATTACTTACTCCTATGCTATGCTAAATCTTAACAACTAACAGTCTTCTACAATTATACATGAAATACACCACTGTACACAAATCAACAAAATCCACATATATAGTTGTACAGGGTCATTTTTTATATTTTCCCACCTCCCTTAACTTTTTTGTGCCACTGCGTAGAAAAGAAATGTAAATATGAAAGTTGTAGTGCTTGAAAAGTAGTTCTCAGAAAACATATTTTTGTCTATACAGGGTGTTGCAAAAAGTGCGAAAAACAAGAAAATATATATTTTTTAAATGGGACACCCTGTATATTTCTCCTCAGGACGAAAGATCTTTGTCCTCCGATTACAAAAATATGTAATTTGTCTACATTTGCTTAAGCCATTTCCGAGCTATTGAACTTTAAAAGTTGAAAACATGAATTCAAAGTAAGTTCAAACCAATCGAAGTAGCCTTGCTCGCCATTAAGAAAAATATGAAATATGTCAAAGTAGCCATGAATGACATTAACAAAATAGTATATTAAGATGCTAGTTTTAAAAGACCATATTTTTTCGCACGAGCACGAAATTAGGAAACGACCCGCTTGCGGAGAGTTTCCTAACGTGGAGTGCACAAAAATGACTTTTAAAACCTGTATTTTATACTATTTTTTTTTTCTATTTTGCAGGTTTTTTTAATTAAAACATTAATTTATTTTATTCTCGATCAGCACTTGAGCGGCCATCTTGTCATTTTTGACGTCTGTATTAGTAGAAATCCCATTCAAAGCGGTGTCGAAATTTTTGCTAGTGGGCCTTGACATTGAACAATTTTGTTAATATCATAGCAACTAGTCAACAAAATGCGTATCGAAAAGAACCTCTTTTCGACACTACTTATAGTGTTATTTTTCAAAATGCGTTATACAGATGAAGAGAAATGTGAAATGTTGCGTTTGTATTATCAAAATCGTAAAAATGCGTGTGCAGCTAGAAGAGAATATAGACGCATAAATTAGACATTTTGTTGTTTTTTCAAGGTAACAGGAATTAACAACTATTAAAAACCTAATGATTTACTAAACTAACACCTTTTAGAAAACCCGAACAGATCCATAGAAGATGCCCGTAAGCATTTTGATAAGTCAGCAAAAAAAAATTCAAAATACGCTTAAAAAGTACGGGTATTTTGTGAAAATATGTTACGAAGTAAGGAACAAGATCGTTATTTTTTTTTAATAAAATATTATGGACTGACGAGTGCACTTTTACAACTGCAGGCATATTTAATAGAAGAAACACACATTTTCGGGCCGCTCAGAACCCACGAGAATTATCGGAAATAAACTTTCAAGAAAGAAAGTCCCTGCATGTGTGGTGTGGCATACTAAACGGTCTATTTTTTATGAAGGTTCCCTAACCGGCGAAAGATATTTGCAATTTTTAAATCAGGAAATAGAGGTCTCTTGAATATGATCCAATTCGCCAATATGCTCAAATAATATGGCACCAAGATGGTGCCCCACCTCACAATGTTATGCCTGTGGTTAATTTTTTAAACAATAGATACGAAACATGGATTGGTAGGCAGGGAACCGTCCACTGGCCACCGAACAGTCCAGATCTCACGCCTTTAGATGCGTTTTTGTGGGGGTATTTAAAAAACAAAGTTTATGCTCAGAGAAGTGCCAATATTGAAGATCTCAGGGCGAGAATTTTATACTACATAAACGACCTTAACCAGAACAATGCAATTTTTATTATCAATGCAACAAATAAATTAGAAAGCGACTTCCAAGATTGTTTCAATAGAAACGGTGGGCATATTCAACAATTGTAATAGTTAAGTTTTTTATTATCAAACATGTTAAGATATGTTTGTATATAATAATAAAAAATGATTAAAACATTGATTTATTTTATTTAAATCAACTTTCAAAGTTAAATAGCTCGGAAATGGCTTAAACAAATGTAGACAAATTATATATTTTTGTTATCGGAGAACAAAGATCTTTCGTCCTGAGCAAAAATATACAGGGTGTTCCATTTAAAAAATATATATTTTCTTGTTTTTCGCACTTTTTGCAACATCCTGTATAAACAAAAATATGTTTTCTGAAAACTACTTCTCGAGCACTACAACTTTCATATTTACATTTTTTTTCTACACAGTGGCACAAAAAAGTTAAGGGGGGTGGGAAAATATAAAAAATGACCCTGTACATGCACCAATTAAAATATAAAATTGTCAAGAATGTACCCCCCACTCATCCAGCATCAAAAATAATGATGAGCCAAATAGATCAATACTCCGAGACACAGCATTAGCAGACCTTAGCATTCCTGTCAAGATACTCATCCAAGCCATAGTTGGTGCGAAGAAATGGGACATAAAATTGAAAGATCAAATGACTTACCTGTAAGGATATTTGATCCAAATTGCACGAACAGTTTTATCTGAACTTAATTTACTATGTAGTAGTGTTCTTGTACACCATTTCGTACAAAGTTTAATGAAAGTCAAAAGTCCCGTCCTGTGTAGCGCACTTCTCGGGTCCCGCTTCAGCTGGAGCTCCAGATCCATCGTCACTTAGTTTAAAGCATAATAACCTAGATCGCTAGGGTGGGTGAATAATAATTGATGGGCAAGGGTGACAAATAATTTCAGATAAAACTGTTCGTGCAATTGGGATCAAATATCCTTACAGGTAAGTCATTTGATCTTTCAATTGCACTTCACAGTTTTATCTGAAATTATTTTACTATGTAGATGTTTAGAGATCCTTGCGATCTAGGTGAAAATTTCTACGTAAAAAAAATCGTAATAACTTACAATTGTTTTGTAATTATATTTATATCTAGGTATATAATAACATAATGATACCTGTGGGTAAATAATAATTTGATATAAACTGAACTTTAAAAAAACTTAAGTCTAATGAATATTTATTTATAATCTATTTTTTATTTATTTATTTCATTTTTTAATTTTAAATTCTTAATTTACTGTTTTTAGTGGTTACTAAGGTATTATTATTGCCTTTGGAAACCTGTCTCTTTTAGGTTCTATTGGGATTTTTCTGTCCAACCTGCCCTTTTCCGTATTTCCTCGACGTTAACACCAGCTCGAAGTGCAGCAGATGTTGCCGCATGTCTTGTGCTGTGTGCAGAATATGTCGACGTATCGATGCCACTCTTATTAAGGGTGTTTTTTATCCATCTGCTGATAGTTTGTGTTGTTGCGGTGTGATAAGGTTTTTTGTGGGTCATGATTAAATGGCCTTCGTTGTGCTTGCGTAAGGTTTGTGTTTTATTGATGTAATATTGTATGACAGAAGCAAGGCAAAGTGCAGGTTTTTCTATAAAAAATGGGATAATTATAATTGGTTGGTTGCTTGTTCGTCCGGAAGTTTTAATTTTTCCCGGAATCAGAATTTCAAGGCGGTCATCAAAAGTGTTCATGTTGTTAATTTCAATTTTAGCCAAAATTTGGACTCTGTGTGCGGATATTAGCGCGAGTAGGGTTACCATTTTTTGTGTTAGATCCTGTAGTGAAAGGTTGTCAAGTGGGTGGTGTGATTCTAGAAATTTTAGGACTGGTTGTGGGTCCCAAGTGTAAGAATATCTAGGTGTTGATGGGTTTTCATTGTAAATGCCTTTTAAAAATCTTTTTATAAAATATTGATCTTTTTTGTCGATTGTAAGGACCAAGGCTAAGGCTGATTTGTAAATGTTGATGAGCGAATATGATTTTCCGTTTTTGTGTAAATTGTTTAAAAACTGTATAAAATTATCAAGATTATATGTGAGGGGGTCAGTTTTTCTTTGTTTGCAAAAGAGGGTCCACTTTTTGTAACAAGTATTATACTGTTTTAAAGTGCTTTCCGATATTGAATTTATAATAGCGTGAATCCCTACTGCAGGGAAACCTCTGCGTTGATATGATGTCCTGATAAATGACCTGCAATCAATGTAAGGTACCCCAGAGCGGGTGTGATTTTCTGAAAGGTGAAAGTAATAGTTCTTTACTTGGCTTGAAATATATGGGTGGTTTAATTAATAACTTATGGAAAAGAGGGAACCAGGGCTGGCTTTCCCAGTTGGGAACAATTATAATTCCTTCTGCTTTTCCTGTTAATATTTTTTGTAGAACTTGTGTTATAAGACAGAAAGGGGGAAACGCTTAAAAATGTATATTGTCCCATGATGTTGTAAAAGAATCGGTATGAATCGCGTTTGGGTCTTGTTTCCAAGACATGTAGTTCTGCATTTCGTGTTTTTTATTGTGGCAAATAGATCAACTTCTGGCTCACCAAATATATTGCAAATAGTATTAAAACATTTTTGTGAAAGTTCGTATTCCGTGTCCACGTTTAAAATTCTTGATTGTTTGTCGGCATTTCTATTAGATTTGAATTTACGTGTGATGCATATAATTTTAGTTTTTTATTTTCATAATATTTCCACATCTCTCTTGACATTAAGTTAAATTTTTGAAGTCTAACAACCCCCATGCGGTTTATATAAGCAATGGCGGTTACATTGTCAATTCTTAGCAGCACCTCTTTGTTGGTAATATTTTTTGTGAAGCTTTTAAGTGCATAAAACGCTGCTTTAAGCTCTAGATAATTTATATGTTGTTTTAAATCGTGATGGTCCCAAAACCCGTGAATTTTTTGATTTTTTGAATAGGCTCCCCAACCTGTCCGACTAGAGTCAGAAAAGATTACTATATCAAATTTTGGCGGTAAAATCGATACTTCTGAATTACCTATGCCTTTTATCCACCAGGAGAAATCATCTTTTAGGTATCTAGGTAACGTCATTTTGCTATTGTAATTTTTTGTGTTAAGTAATGCTAGCATTTTCGCTCGTTCGAACAGTTTGGTGTGAGCCCATCCGTACTGAGTTGCTGGACATGCTGCTACCAGCGTTCCAATTAGTTTTGCTAATTCCCTAATTTTGCAGGACCGTTTGGTAAACAATATTTTAAGTAAATTCTTGATTTTGTGTGCTTTTTCTTGTGGTAAAGCCATTGACATGTGTCTAGTGTTGAAAATAAATCCTAAATAGCAGCATGTTTGTTTTGGGGTCAGCTTTTTCCCCAATTTATAACAAAACCTAAGGACATAAGTGTTTTCAATGCGATTGAAGTGAAAGTTTGGCATTCTTCTTTATGCCGGCCAATAATTAAAAAATCGTCCAAATATGCTACACATGTAAAACCTTGAGAACGTAAAGATGTTAGGACGGGTTTCATGATTTTAGTGAAAATATACGGGGACTGCACTAAGACCAAAAGGAGTGCATAAGAATTCATATAATTTGTTCTCAAAAGAGAAACGTAGGTATTTTCTGTATGTTTTTTCTATTGGAACAAGAAAATATGCGTCTTTCAAATCAATTGAGGCTAGGTATGCATTTTTAGTAACAAGCTTTTTAACTGTTCTGTAATCCTCTAATTTAAAATGGGGCGGGTTAAGAAAATTATTGAGTTTTTTTAAATTTAAAATAAATCAGTTTTCCCAATTTGATTTTTTCCTTAAAAAATAGTAGGAGATAAATTCGCCCGGTGTATGATGACACCTGCGTATAGCCCCAACGCTTAAAAGATGTTGGATGGTTTTTATATACTTTCCTTTTTCTCCTTGTCCTATAAAGACGGAGGGCAGGCAAGTTTGATAGGGAATTTTTGAAAATTGTAATTTGTGTCCACGCACCCAGTTTAAAATTACAGAATTACTGGTTATTTTTTGCCATTCTGATATAAAATGTTTTAATCGGCCTGAATAAGGCAATTTTACCTCTAATATTTCGTTTTTCCGTATTTGGTGCGGCTGAATGTGGGCTGGTTGACTTGATATGATCTGTGGTTCGTCTTCCCCTCCCTCTTCTCTTTCCTCCAAATTTCTTTTTTCTTTGATGTTTGGAACGGGCGTTTCAAGTTTAAAAAAGGTCTGGAGGTGCTTGGGGATACTGTCGCAGCTTGGTTGGATCTTGGCCTTGCAATTTTATTTATATTTATTTTTTGAGTTCTTGGGAGTTTTTTAAATTTTCGGTGAAGTTCTGTCCTAGCAGGTAATCAATCATCTATATTTGCCTGGTCTACTGACTTTTTTATCTCGGGGTTTAAATTTGGGGTTATAATAAATTTTCTGTGTAGCGACAAGGAATGTTGTAAGTCGCATAGAATCTGCTAGATTTGCTAGGATAGTATTCGTTTCTTCTCGGGGGTTTGAATATAGCCGGTTTAACGGTATGGCTATGGCACTTAAACCTGCTGCTAGTTGTTCCTGAATCTTAGTCAGGAACGCGTCCTGTTTGAGAATGTGATCATTTAAACAGGTTTGAATCTCCTGGTTTAATTTAGGTGGATTGATACCAGGCCAATTTTTGCTACTTGGGTATTTTGAGATAAGATTGGCCCTCTCATCTTTATTTTTAAACCCCTTTTGTGAGACATGGGTCCAGATATCGGCAATTTGCTGATGGATTTCTGGACCCTCTAATATATTTTCGACTTGGTTGTTACCCAATAGGGCCACCAGTTCTGGTTGTGCCACATTTTCTGCCCTATTTTGTGTTAGGGCAGATTCTAATGGGTCTTCAAAACCGTTTTCAGGTCGCTCATCAAATTCTACATCCGAGGATGGTGGTGTAGTGGATGAGGAACCTGAGGAGAAAGTATAGGAACGTGTTAAGTGGAGAACTTTCCCTATACATTTATACACATCTAACAATGCACAAGTTCATGTGAACCTCTTTTGCTAGGGTGCCCTCACTCAATACCTATGTATGAGCTTGGCAATTAAGTAACATGTAAAGAAAACATCTATTTATTTTAAAATTGTATGGGTTCGTTCCTTAACAATACGATGGACTCATGTGAGCCTTCTTTGTTAAGGTGCCTCCACTCAATACATGTGTATGAGCTTGACAATTAAGACATGTAGAGGAAAAATTAACTTTTAAACTTGTCTGCTTGTATGTATTTTTTCCTTAACAATACGGAGGACTCATGTGAGCTTCCTTTGTTAAGGCCACCACTCAATACATATGTATGAGCTTGGCAATTAAATAAATACATGTAAGGGAAAAATTTAATTTAAAAATTTATAAAGAAGCTTTCCATGCATTTCATTCATGATATTAAAGTGGCTTGCCTAGACTCTAGACATAACATATAGCCATTAACTCGCCTCGTCTGGGTTTGTTTATATAAGCCGGGTCTCTTCTGTTAAGAACGAGGAATGTGTCGGCGTAAACAATTTTTATTCCTGAGGTTAAGGGATATTACTTATTTTATATAAGAGTGTTACTTACTTGAACTACTGTCTGAATCTGCCAGCACTTGTTTTAACAACTTCTTTAGCTTTCGCTCACGTTTTTTCTTATTTTTCCGATCAACTTTACCCATTTTAAGCGGATTATCGAGAGCGCGGCGCGAACCTTGTACGTAACACGGTACAAAAAAACACAGTGACGATGGATCTGGAGCTCCAGCGGAATCGGGACCCGAGAAGTGCGCTACACAGGACCGGATTTTTGACTTTCTTTAAACTTTGTACGAAATGGTGTAGAAGAACACTACTACATAGTAAAATAATTTCAGATAAAACTGTGAAGTGCAATGAATCATTGTTGCGTCTATGTCTAATGCCTGCTTTTAGAGGTATGAGCTGAAGTAATGAGGGACAGTCCACCCTATTATTAATTAAACCATGCAAAAACTTTAGACCAGAGCACATTCTTCTACTCTCCAGGGTTTGTAAGCCCAGAAACTCAAGTAGGGTGTCATACGAATAATTCTCCCTACTAAGCCCAAGCCTGTAACCAATAATCTGAAGAAATTTATTCTGCACCTCTTCGATTTTATCAATAGCATTGTGATAATTAGGTGACCATATCACGGCACAGTACTCTAGAATAGATCTGACAATATTTTTAAGATCTGTAAAGAGAATTCCTAACACAAACCCGAGCATCTTCTGTGCTCTCAAAACCATTTCCTGGATATGGTCAATATAGGAAAGTTTGCTATCGAGCAGCACACCCAGGTCTCGTATCGTAGTGACAACATCAATCGGAGCCTCCTCCAGCTGATAACCACCAACTATGGGTTTGTGAATTCGAGCAAAAGTGATTTCATGACATTTGCTAATGTTTAAAGTCATTTTGTTTAAATGACACCACCTGGTCACTTTGCAACATTGCTGAGTCCTCCAGTGTTTTAATGGAAAGGAAAATTTTTAGGTCATCAGCAAATGACAAGAAGCGACAGTATACCACAAAATCACCCCTATCACTCACAAAAAGATTAAATAGCAGTGGGCCACAATGTGAGTATTATGGCACCCCTGAAGGGACTAACAATACACGGGATATGATCGAGCCATGCTTGACCGCCTGCCTCCTTCCAGACAAAAAGCTTTTCAACCACTCCAAAAGACTACCACTTATACCAAATGACTCCAGCTTGGCTATAAGGAGCGCCAGGTTGACCCTGTCGAAAGCTTTTGAAAAATCTGTATAGACAGGATCAACCTGAAGCCCCTCCTCCATAGCTTTAGTTATAAAACGCTGGTAAGTAATCTAGTTAGTAGTGGTTGACCTACCCTGCATAAAACAAACCGTGCTGCTCCTGGTTTATGAAATGTTTGCAGTCCCATGCAAGCTTCGTTGTAATGAGCCTATCAAACAGCTTAGGAATTGCAGATTGAGAGCAAACGGCTCTGTAGTTAGTAACATCGTTTCTGGGCCCGGATTTATCGATTGGCTTAAGGTAACTGAATTTCCAGACATCAGGAAAAGTACCAGTTGACAAGGACAAGGAAATATGGTTTTCATAGGAGTGGCAAGAATAAAAAGGCACTCTTTTAATCAGGTCCGAGAGACAAAAATTCGGGGGCAAGGACAAAACTATCTCTATGATGTCAGCACAGCTAATACAATAAGAAGAAATATCCACCATGCTTCCAACAGGGTAGTCTGGAGTAACTGGGTCAGTATCATTATTATACACTGTCGAAAAGAAGTCAGCAAATAGATCAACAAGCTGCTTCTTATCGTGACTAACTGAGTCACCATAAAATACACTTTCAGGCGGGCTGTGGTTTTTTCTTTGATCGTTTATAAAGGACCAAAATTGGATTATGGAAGTATAAAAAATACTGGGAGGGTCAATCTTTTTTGATTGATAAAGTGAGGCTTGCAAGAGTCCTTATACTTAAGTCCACAAAGAATTCTTAGGGTACGCTTTGTAAAACAAACACTGAATTAAATAAGTAGGCAGAAGAATGCCCCTAAAAACAAACCCCATAACGCAAGTGAGAGTCAACCAGCACAAAATAAGCATCTTTTGTAGCTAAAGATGCTATATTTAGGTTGCTTTTAACTGTTTTTATAGCAAAGCAGCGTGATGCCAGGTTAGAACACATTCAGCTATGCTGATCAAACTAACTTGTTGTCAATGACTAAGCCTAGGAATTCATTAAAATTAGTAATACCTTGAGAACCCAAACAAACATCATTCAAGAGACATTTAAAATAATGACATATTAAACGACAGACAGTTAATGTCACACCATTCCCTAACATTGGCTACATCCTGGTTTGCCATTACCATGAGAATGCTTATGGCTTTACAATGCCAAAAAAAAAGAGTGGTGTCATCAGCGAAGGATGTGCACTTGCCAAACTTGACTGTTGATGGCGTCATTCACATATAAGAGGAAGAGCAGGAGGAGTCCAATAACCGAGCCCTGAGGCACGCCAGCTGTGACACACAGCTCCTCTGATTCACTATTGCCAAAATGACAGAAAGGACCTCAACCATTCCAAAATAGAACCACGAAAGCCATAGGCTTCAAGCTTCCGCAGTAAAATCTCATGTGAAACACAGTCGAAGATTACAAAACACTACGATCTCTAATCTCCATCATTAAGGCTCAGATAGATATCTTCCAACACATGAAAGATGGCATCGTTTATGTTTTTTGATACCAAATTGGGACTTATTTAAAATATTTTTCCAATCCAAGAAATTAACCATCCTTTCTTTAAGAAGTTTTTCAATGATTTTTGACAGTGAAGTCAACAACAATGAAATTGGTCTGTAGCTGGCAGCAGAATCTTCATCCTGCTTAAAAATGGGAATGACAATAGCCTTCTTTAGTATATCAGGGAATGCACCGTTTAAAAAAGAGGCGTTCAGACAGTCAGCCAATGGAGATGCAATTTATGTCATTAACCTGAGGCAAATTTCCAAGTCAGTTGTGCCCTCCCCTACTCAATTAAGAGAGTATATTATGTAGCTCTCACCTCCCAAAATGCAAAAAGATTAAAGTCTACAGGGATTTCCAATTATAAAATTATTCAGGCAGAATTTCCTGTATTAAGTTGACAATTATTATTTTCAGGACTAAAGTTTAATTCGCAGTGTACATCCTTCTCCATATTTACAATAATTATAGAGGAAAATCGTTGATGATAAATATTTTGCTCGAAAACTGAAAAATATATGTTAAAATGTATAAAAATGCATGGAGACGCATAAATGTTACATTTATGTATTAGTATTAAAAATAGATGTTTATGTGATTACCCTATAGAAAATTAATGTACGCAAAACTTAAGAATTAAATTATAGGACCCAAACTACTTAATAGAAAACTGTAAATATTAGAGTAGCTTTATCCCTTATGTAAAATAACCCCCTGTTGATTCGATGATAAAACTGACATTTATATAAATATGAAATAAAAGACTTGACTTACATAAATAATAGGTTTTGTAAATAGTATTTTTTACTATTCTTACTTACTCTATCGTTCAAATTTTACCTTTAAGCAAGGTAGGGTAATTTTAAGAATCATAGGATTGTACATAATATGTCACTGTCAATTATCTACTTCTATATATTTCTGCTTGACGGAGGTTATCTAAATATATTGTAAATAAACAAACTGTTTCTCAGTTGAAACGAGACAACCAACTTTTGCCATTTAAAATGCCGATTAAAATTTTTACATATTACGCAGCATCAAATCGAACCAAGATTACGGACGAAAACAAAATACTCGAATAGATTTAGCAAATTGTAGATTGAACGTTAACTACCCTGTCCTCTGTCCGCAACTTCATTTTCGACATGCATACTCTATATTTCAAAATATGTTACAATAACACTGTTCTGTATTTTTAAATTCTGTGTATTTTAATGTGCTAAATCCAAATATGATCCCAGTTTTTCTCTCACCTATAAGAGAAGAGCAGACCAAACCTTAAAGAATGTAGTTAATTTTATCAAATTAAAAGAAACTAAATCACAATTTTTGTAGAAAAAATTCTTTAAATTAAGATTTTGTTGTCTTTTTAGTTTGTATTCGCTAGAATTGCGTGTGAGGGTCCCTTTATGTCTAAGGATTACACACATAGTAATTATTCAAATAACACATTAGTTTGGCAGGGAGGAATTTGATGCAGAACAAGTGACGTTCAGTTTAAGTTTTAAGTAACAATTTGACAATTTATTAAAGTTTCTATAAGAGCTCAATGCTTTTAGAGCAGTAATGGACCCCAAAGAAATAACACAGTGACAAACTAAAAATATCTCGTATCAACTGGTGATCAGTTTAGTAATATGTAGGATATAAAATTGTTTGTAAAAAAGATCCGATGTAACAATTTGTTATTTGCTATTTTGAAATCTTTTTTCCAAAAAAGATTATAGGTCCTCCGCAGGGGTTTCGAAAAATTGTTATTTAATGTAGTATATATTATTATTTATATTTTTCATCACGTAGATTTTTCAATTGCAGTATTAGGTATTTGCGAGTGATAGGGGAACGCTTTTTCAAAAATGTTCACTTTTGGGATATTGTGCAAAGTAATTTTTACAGTTAATTTTAAAATTCTCTTCTATTTCATTGAATTACTATGACGAATATTTATTTCTTTATATACAATTCAAATGAATGTTACTTCTTCCTTTTTGCTCAAATCTTTGTATTTCACTCTCTTTGATAGTCGTTTAAATACAACTTAAAGTAAGTAGCATTTTACAACTGATTATTGTTCTTAAACATTTCATTATCTTTACTGCCTTTATTTAATAATATAATTTATTAGAGCAAGCTGTTTGTATAATAAAACTGTGATTCTACAAAACTATATACATGCTCGTTTTGATATTTATAACTCCAAAACCTACATAATGGCGCTCTTTGCAGTTGAAGATGTTCTTGAAGGAGACAAAAATACAGCAGACGCTAAAGAATTTTCCATTTCCGTTTCTATTATTATGGCCTCCACCGGTCGGTATTCAGCCAAGACAAGTGAAGTAAATTCCGACGGGAGTTAACTACAATATTGAAAATATTATGAGAGCAACAAAAAAGCAAAATGTATTGCTAAAAAACACAGCGACTACATTACCGAATGAAAACTTGAAAAATGCGATATTATAATGGGTCTGTTGAATAAAGAAAAGTATTACCTTGCAAGTCATAACGTATAAGAAAAAGCTAAAACTTCTAAGTAGAAGCTATGCGAATTATAAGGCCCTCGGCCTATGCACTATCTAACTCAATCTAACCAACTCTTTGTAGGAAATTCGAATAGTTAGGTCCTCGACCCTAAGCTTAATCAATTAATAATTTATAATAAAAATAATATTAAGAATGTTTTGTATTGCGAAGCCCTCGGCCTAAACATATTATTTTTCTATGCCCTTGGCAAGAATCTAACCAACTCTTTGTGGGGAAGCCGAATAGTTAGGTCCTCGACCATAGGCTTAACCAATTAATAATTTAGAATAAGAATAATAATAATTTTTTGTATTGCAAAGCCCTCGGCCTGGACGTATTCTTTTTCTATGCCCACGGCAAGACGAATTTTTTGATCGAGTGCTATTCGTACGCAAATATTACAAGGCCTTCGTCTATGTACCTTATTCTCTATTTCTCTCCGTTGAGCAACGTATCGTGCCTTACTGAAAACCTGCATGAATATGAATTTAATAAGCTCTCGGCTTATATGCAAGATTTTTTAATTATTCTAATTATTTAAAATAGTCTAGTCGTAATTAGTGAGCTTGGCGTAAACCTCAATACAACTTACGTAGATATTTGTTCGTAAATATTAGGTCCCGGCCTAGTCCTATATAGACAATTTATTAACACTTACTCGAGGAACTGGACAATATATTTTCCCTTCTTTTCGACATTTTATTTCACAAACACAAACACGGCAGGTTCTTTCAACCTATTCGATGGATACGGAAAACAGAATGAGTAAGCATCGAAATGCGATAGCAGACTCGGGTTGAGGATAAAAAACTTTATGCTTTAGAAACGTATCGATGGGTATTGTGATTCAGAAACTACAATGTAATCATATCGGAAGACAAGCGATGGAAAATAAAAAAGTTTCCCGTATGATGCGAACTTTTTGAAAGACACTATACAAGGTGATTCTGATTACATAAACGAATATGCTTTACCTTGCTAAAAATATTTTCGACAGTGCAGTGTTGCCGCTTCTATTAAAAAGTAGTAGCAACTGCCAAATTTTAAATGGAAACCCTATTAAATTTAACCGGGATTTCTTAACCTCTGGTTAAATTTAAAAAATAGTGTCAAACGGTATTATTTGCTATTGAATGGAAAAATACAGTTTAAAGTTATGCAAAATCCGTGACCAGACAAGGCTATATTGCCCAATATACTACAACCCAAGCTACATCAAAATAACAAACAGGTTACACATTCACTATGCATGATAATTATTAAAAACATGCCAACTCACCCTTTTAGAGTACTTCCAACAATTTCCCTCCTTTTTCTTGTTTCAACACGTTCTTATCTTGATTCACTGCTCACAGCTTTGTTCGAAAAGTTTTTCGATTGAATTGCTTATTGCTTCCTTTTGATGTTTTGTTAACCTTTCTAAGCCGTGGACATGCGTAATGGCGAAACAAGAATAGGTATTATTATGGCTTTGCAGGACCCTCCGCTCGCTACGGGGGCGCAACCAAAACCAAGGCAAGGATATTTTGCAACAACGGCAAGATGGACGCTTTTCAGCCACACACATCAGTTTTGCGACAGTTTTACCCGTTCGGTTAAAACTGTGTAAAAAGAACGTAGTTTGTGGCCGCCTTAACACACTTCATATTTTAACGTAAACGTAATGTCAAAATGTTGGTAATCATTCCTTCAGATGTAATTTCATCAAAAGCAAAGGTATCAATTCAGTCGTAAAATTGCCGAAATATTAAATTGAATTGAGTTGAAACCATGCTTTATTGTCCAAGAATTACATATGAAATCAAAATTCTTATTGACAAAGCTGGTAGAACTTGCATTTAGATAGGTATTGTAATTCATCTCAAAATAAAATTTGCTTGAAACAATAAAACAGGTCTAAGCTATAAAACAATACAATGACCTCAATCTACAAACTTGCATCTAGATAGGTATGTTATTTTGTCTCAAAATAAACTGTGCTAATGCTAAAATTTTAAACAATAAAGCAGGTCTAAGCCACAAAACACCCACAATGACCTCAATGCCAAAAAACGCACACAATGACCTCAACAAACACACAGACAGAAGCTACAACAACACAGGCTTCATGTCAAAATGTATGGTCGAAGTAAGACTGAATAGAATAGAACGCTAACTCAAGAAAAACAACCTTACATCGGGCTCTGAATCTTATTAGATTCGAGCTATCGCGTATATCAATAGGTACCTATATGATTATACATTTTAAGTCCCCTGTAGATCAACGAGTTCTGAACAAGAGTAAGACGCGGGATGGGCAATCTCAAGTCATCAGACTGCCGGGTATCACAGTGCCCACCTCCCTTTGGGAAATGTGAGAGGTGTTTGTGGATAAAGCATACTGTTTCCAAAATGAATAGACTAGGCAAAGTCAGGATTTTATTTGATGTAAACAAAGATCGGCAGTAAGCTCTAGGATGTACACTACAAAGGAAACGAATAGCTCTTTTCTGCATGACGAAGGCTGACTAAAATAATAGATTACTACAGCAGCCCCAGAATGGAATACAGTAGCGCAGGTGGGACTCAACCAAAGCGAAATATGTCATTCTAGCGACTGATTTACCCAGCTCAGATGCAATGACTCTTACATTGTAACAACCCGACGAGATTTTTTTACTGATCGCCAGAACATGTTCGTCAAACATTAGGCTGCAGTCGAGATTAAGACCAAGAAATTTGGAAGAGCTCACCGAGCCCAGTGTATGATGCGAAAGTGAGACGTCGGGAAGATTGAGATTGCTAAAAGTTATCATATGTGTCTTGGAAAGATTCAAGGACAGCAAATTAGAATCGCACCAGTTTTTGCTTTTTTTTAGATCCGTGGAGACCAAGTCGTGTAGTACCACAGGGTCCTCATGACTCCAAGTGACTGTGCTGTCGTCGGCAAAGACTGTAAATAGGCCGGTAATATCCAGACTCATAAGATCATTAATGTAAATGATAAAGAGTAAGGGTCCCAAAACAGATCCCTGAGGGACGCCACTGGCAATATGTCTCCTCTGAGACACCCTCCTGTCCACAGTCACCACCTGAAATCTAGAACAGGTAAGAGTCAAAGCATTGCAGTTCGGTACCCTGGAAGCCATAGATGTGTAACTTTTTTAACAGAATATCATGGCTGACGCAATCAAAGGCCTTCGAAAGATCGCAAAGCACTGCAGCCGAAGACCTATGTTGGTTTATTGCATGAAGTACAGATTCCATAAAGTTGAAAATTGTATCCGCCGTACTCTTGCCCCTTCGAAATCCAAACTGGTTTTTATTTATGATATTGTTATAATTGGGATTACAGTAGCAACCTTCAAGGATGAAAACTCCATTGTGTGTCATTTATGGCATATGACATCAGAACCTGAGGCATTTTTATTGTTCATCTCGTTTATGGTGAATTTTATGTCATTGTGACCAATTAGACAAATGCGAAATCTATCAGCACCGTGGACCTGTGACAAGTAGCTGATAGGATCGATGTCACATGATATATTGCTAGTCACAGTAGAAGCCATGCAGCAGTAAAATTCGTTCAATGTATTGGGATCAAGTGAGATACCCACCGGATGAAAATTAGTTATACCTGTAAGCTCATTTATGATTTTCCACGACAACCTGCCCTGATTTAACGACCTTTTTGAGTCTATGCGAGTAATACAATTCTTTAGTCTTGCGTATCAGAATCCTATAAGATTTCCTGTAGTTAGAAAAGTAACTTTGTAAAAATATATTATTGGGATAGAACTTCCTTAATGTATTAAGGCACCTCAAATTTGCAGCCGAGATCCTCATACCCCTGGTTAACCACGGTTTAGGTTGACCCTTCACTCTAACATTACGAACTGGAAAAGAAGAATTTATAATACCACACAACGCAGTGTGAAACTCAGTAAGACTGCCAGACTCAGTCTGAATTGAATCCCAAGTAAAGAGATTACACTCATGTCGAAAACGGTCATAATTTTTCCTACCAAATATTCGCCCTCTCACCCTACTGGACCTTTTATACTTTGATAAATTTCCGATAGAAAACCTGGCATACACAGCATTATGATCAGACAGTGCTGCATCCAAAGATTCACAGTCCAGATCCTCACTCAAGTTTGAGCATATATAATCGATTGTAGTAGATGAGTGGTCAGTGACCCGGGTGAAACTGTGAACATGCATGGAAAGGTTAAAAGATGTTAGCAAATTTGAGACCATGGCAGTAGTTTGCTATTCATTATCGCCATAATCAATATTTAGATCACCTGTCAAGATAATTTTATGACTCGCGGGAAGCTGAGACAGTAAAATCTCAAATCTACTCAGGAACTCAAGGACATCCGAATCAGGCGACCTGTATATGCAGATCACATACATATTGAACTTTGCAGAAACCATTGCAGAGAACTCAAACAGCTTCTCCTTAATCAGGTAGTCAAACTTATCACACCCCACAAAGCATAACCTATTAGAAAACGAGTCATTAATTAAGGCTGCAGTGCCACCATTTCGGTAATTTAACCGGCAAAACCTGGAAATTACAGTATATCCAGGGATACACAATGGTTCATCTATATTCAACCAATGTCAAAAGTAGTATAGTAGGATAGTTCAAGCTGGCTATAAAAATGTACAATTCATTAATCTTACAACGTACAGACTGTATGTTAAGCAACATGATAGAAATGTTTGAGTCAGTCAACAGAATTTACACTAAAAAATGCGTGTCGCCACTTAAGCTTTCAGACACACCTTAGGTTCAAACGATATTAATTATCGCTCAACAAGAAGAACCTGCCTTACAGAGGCAACAGAAATCTTACATTTAACTACGGACTTAAAGGAAATGTATCTACCAAATGGCGACATAGCACTCTTTTACCTACTCTAAATTTACTCCCCACAATATCATTGATAAAAATTCTAACTGATGCACTATGCCTCTTCATAAAAAGAGAAACTTGGTTATAGAAAAATGTATACATTCCATTGGAAGACCCGTGTCTTGTGTAGCTTAAACTAAAAATTAGATTACAAAACTTGCCAACAGAACACAGCCTGCGAATCGCAAGACCCGACATCCCCACCACATCAATACTCAAACAGACAATAACAGTGTCATCAGGGCCCAGCGAGCTGGTGTAGTTGAAGATTTTACCTGCTATCATATCAGCACTATAACCTGGCATTGTGATACCAAATATACTAGATTTTGAATCATCAACATACTGACGAATCCCAGAGGACAAGCCGCGAGCACTCACATCACCAACAACAACGACTCTGTCCCTAACAGGTCCATTGGAGTCTGCTCGACCATATGAGCTGACTAGGCGGTCTGTGATGATCCATTAGGGGCATCAGAAAGCCTCATGGACAGTGCTTCCTCAGGAGCATCCTCATCTGCTATGGACATTTCCTGGAGTAGGGAAACACCTGTATATACCTCGTTAGTGTGGGTTGAAGAGGCAGGAATGACATCAAGAGAGTAGCACAATAATTGTAGTTTAAGGTCTTCTAGTTCCTTGGTAAGAATTTTGTTGTCCACAGTTAGAGTCTCAATTGTAGTAAAAATGCGCCGTCTCAGGTCCTCAAGGTCAGAGAGAGTCGCCCGAGCATCGACAAGCTCCTTCTCCAGTGCTTGGACTACTTTGAACGTTTTGCAATTTTCTACAGGTTTCAATTCAACATAGATTTTCTCGTATTTCTCAATCTCTCATTTCTTTCTTTCTGTTCTACTTGATGACTTTGCTGCAATGCAATTGCCAGCTCGATTTCTTAGCGACCACGAGCCGTCTGGTTTAAACCAGGCCTATGTCTTTTAGGGCCGGCTAGTTAAGTTTAAACTTTTCACTTCATTTCAAGTTTTGACACACATCACCACTTAATATTTTATTACTGGAAAATGGAATAATCTCGAGTAAGCAAAACATAAATCATAATCATTTCCAAAGTGTGTTTTAATATAAGTTTTGGCGTAAATCCTCGTTAATGAAGAACAGGTTTTTAGTAATTTTCGGATGAAAGAAGAAACGTTTAGCTACAGATCGAATGTAATCACATGGTGGTATTAAATCAGTTAGCTTTTCCGTAGCTATTTAATATTAATTTTCTCAACAACACTAATATATAACTGAATATAAATGCAAATTTCCCAACAAAAGTCGCAAATGTACGCACGTACATGCGCCAACCGATCTACAGCTACTGTGAGATTTAATTCGGGCATTTACGTTCGTCATAAAATTCGCACGTTTGCGCTTCCACTGTTAGAACCTAAACACCGCCAACAATTATACAAAGGATAAATATTGCAAGCGGAGTAGCTAATCTTACCTATCAGGTATTTAGCAACATAGAACCTATCCTAAATTTGTTTGTTTGTTTACATTGCTTTGGTCTCGTTATTTTTTAATTAATTTCATGTAATTAACTGTACTTATTTTAAAGGAACCTTGTGCATTGCCCTGTAAATTGCACATAGTTTGCCGTGTATTGCTGGTTGTGTATTACAAGTTTATTCTACATCAAAACATTTCTAACCTCAGCATGGCCATGTGCTTGAAGTGCAACGTTTTGGAGGCTGACCAGGCATTGATGACAGAGTGCGATAGCTGTAAAAGAAGTATTCATAAAAAAAACCTGATCGGGGCTGAATGCCTCGGAAATAAAGGTTGTCGAGCTCAAGGGTAGGAGAATTCTTAAATTCTACTGTGATGAGTGCACCGAGGGATTCATGTGTGTTCCAAAGCTTATTAAAGCAGTTGATGAGCTAAAAACCGAAGTCGCCAAGCTGAAGTCTGCGGTTAGCTCTCCTCATTTGGTTTAGACACACAATTGCTGAGCTACAAGAAAGGCAACTACGCTTGGATAATATCATGCTATTTAACATCCCGGAGGGAGATTATGACTTGCTTGTGGCTGGGAATCTGGTCAATGAACTAACTGGTGCTGTGACCACTATATCCAGTGCTGTGCGTGTTGGGAAAAAGAATAAAAACGGTTCAAGATCACTTAAAGTTGCTCTACCATGCCAGCAGCTTGTTCGTCAGGTTTTGGCCAACAAAATCAAACTAAATGGTCGTAGAGTTTATGTCAGCACTGATATGACACCAAAACAGCGTGCTGAGGAAACTAGGGTGAGGGAAGAGCTTAAGAGAAGAAAGGAAGGGGGAGAAAACGACCAGTTTATGAAGTATGTTCATCTAACATTTTATTATTCGCATTCAAGATATTGTTAATTCGAAATAAATTACGAAAAGAACACATTAAAGAAATAAACACAGTAGCATTATTGAGTTTTGCAAATGTGCATTTTATAGATTAGGCTTTACGTCTCTTCCAGAGCGCGGTGCGCGATCAGTAGTAGTCGTCGAATAGTCAATAAGTATAATCAATAATATGGTCGCTGCGTCGACCCAGTATTTGGCGCCAACGACAGTTGGCCACTTTGTAAATATTGATAAATAATTTTTAATTAAAGTTCAGTTAAAATAAATAAGTAGTATTTTTTCAAGTGGATATAAATGCCAGAAATAGTGCAACTTTCAGCCTTAACCGGCACAAGCATCGTTTCCCAAGGCAGTCGAACCAGCATTCGCCCACACAACTGAGCCTATATCAGTCATAGACCAAGTAACATTAGGCATGTTAAAGTCCCCCAACAAGTAGTACTCGGCTTCAGGATATAGGTTAGAAACAGCATCAACAGAGTCACTAAACGTGTTATAAACTTCCAGCGCTGAACGAGGAGGAATGTATACAGCCCCAATCACTATTTGATATTTTGAACTTCCCACACACACAAATAGTCTCCCAACCAATATAGCTACTCCACCACCTCTACTGAAGACACTGGTATGAGCAGATCTATCCTTTCTATAAATGTTATAATCCTCCAAGCCAAACTCCGCACTACCAACAGATTCAATAAGCCAAGTTTCCGTCAACACTAAAATATCAGGTGAGTATAAAGCAACATTCAATCGGAGAGGGAGGCTGACGAGTCACTTCTTCCAATAGATTATCATCATCCTCCCCTAACAGTTATCATTCGGGGTGCTCCGACTCGCGATTCGCCTGAATCCCAGGCGGATGGTTATTATTGTGATTTCAGGTCCGCTGATTTGCCTGGTTTGAATGAATACCTTGGTCATATGCCTTGGGATGCCCTGCTCCTGAGTGTGTCCTTGGACATAATGCTGAATAACTTTTATGAAGTGGTTTATGACGTATTCAGTAGGTTTGTCCCACTAAAGAGATACTCATCGAAAATATTTCCCAGGTGGTTTTCCCAGGAACTGAAGGAAACAATTCTGCAAAAAAAGCCGAGGGAGACACTTAGCCCTGCCGATTACGCTGTTTTTTCTGGACTAAGAACTGGGTGCAAAAGACTGTCTAAAGTCTCATATAATACCTTCATATATTCTATCGAAATTTCTCCTCAACACAATTGGACCCTTGTTAACTCTAAACGGCAGGATAAGGGCATTCCAGTTTCTGTTCGGTTTAATGACAGACTGAGTACTGATGGCTTTGAGTGCGCTAACATGTTTGCCGATTATTTCTCTACGGTATATTACGACGAGGTGTGTCGTGGCTATGACTGTCGGGGCTCCATCTTTATCAACAAAGTGATTGACTCCTTGTCTTTGTCTATTTCCTCGGTATACACTGCTCTACAAAATTTGGATACTAGCAAGGGCCCTGGGCCTGATGGTGTCCCCGGCTATCTTGCTTAAAAATTGTTCTTTTGTCTTGGTTAGGCCTCTCTTCTACATATTTAGTGCGACCCTCCGGAGTGGTTTGTTTCCTGAGCCTTGGAGACTGAGTTTTGTTACTCATATTTATAAGTCTGGCAATAGTTAATAACTATCGGCCTATATCAATATTAAGTACAATCCCAAGGCTTTTCGAGAGCTTGATCACTGAATTTTTGACTTCTCAGCTTGGGATGGACATTGTGGAAAACCAGTACCGGTTTATGTCTGGTCATTCAACTGAGGTTAATTTGCTTCAGTATTCCGACTTCTTGTCGAATGCCTTGGAAGAGGGTTATCAGGTTGACTCGATCTACACTGACTTCTCAAAGGTGTTCAACAGGGTCAATCATGGGTTGCTGGTTGCTAAGCTGTCTTCTATGGGTGGTTCGAGGGACTTTGCTATGCTGGATAAATTCTTATCTGTCGGACAGGAAGCAAATTGTTAGAGTTAATAACTATCTTTCCCATCAAATCTTGGTTACCTCTGGTGTCCCTCAGGGATTTCACCTGGGACTTTTATTCTTTAACATTTTCATTAATGATATTACCCAATATATTGGTCCTTATTGTTGTCTGTTATTTGCAGATGACCTTAAAATATTCAGCAGAATTGGGTCGCAGGTGGATGCACTGTTGCTTCAGGAACGTCTTAATTCCCTTGTACTTTGGTGTGATAAAAATCTTATGCATCTTAATGTGGAGAAGTGCCAGGTTATGCGTTTTTATAGGACGAAAAATCCCATCTTGTTCAGCTATATGCTCCGCGGATCCGCTCTTAGTTCTGCATCACTTGTTCGTGACCTTGGTATCACCTTTGCTGCTGGTCTTACTACGCATGGCACGAATGTAACTAACAAGGCACTGCAAATGCTGGGCTTTGTAAAGCGTCTAACTCATGATTTTCAGACTTTAACAGCCATAAGATTGTTGTATTGTGCCCTCGTGCGGCCATTGGTGGAGTATTGCTCTTCTATATGGTCTCCAATATTATGCAGTTCATATTCGGCACGTGGAGCGTGTTCAGCACAAGTTTCTTAGATGTGTTGCCTTCAGGATGAGGATTGTTGATCCCAATTATGATCAGATGGAAGCTGTTCTCAGCATAAATTCACTTGAGACTAGACGTGGCCGGAAAGACCTCAAGCTGCTCTTTGTTATCTTGAATTCTAAATCTGACTGCCCTGGGAATCTAAGTAGGATATCCTTGTTCGCTCGGCCTCGTCATACTCGTAATCCCTTACTGTTCTCTATTCATTTCCACATGGCCATTATTCTAGTATCAACAGAATTCTGAAAATTGCAAACGATTTTTCTGACACGGTTGATTTTTTTGGTATTTCTCGGAGTCGACTTTTGCGCCAGTTAAGACTTAATGTGGTCTAGTTTTCTATATTAATCACATCAGCTACCCTGCTGTCGGTTATATTCTGTGATAATTGTCCGATCTGCGATGCTAATTAAATTAAATGTTATATTCTGTGTTCTTTTACGTATATGTATTTAACTTATTATAATGTTTCTCTATTCCTTAGAGCATATTTTAACTGTAGGTTAAGTAATTTTTATAAATTTCTCACTTTTGTATCTTTTTTTTTAATATCTTTCTTATGATTTGTGAAGTTGTCACTTTGAAATTGGGCTTTATGCCCGTAAATAAATAAATAAATAAATACATTCTTCGGAAAATGTTCATTGTCAAGTTATCTATAATTAATAATTATTTTCATACCTTTCAATTATCCAGCACGAGTACTGAGGAAACTGCACATTTCACCTAAATGTCACAAATTGTTCATATAAATGGGCTACAAACAAAAGAGGCATTACCGATTAGTCATAAAAAATCTTAATTTATTGGGAACAATACCCGCTGCAATCTATATAAGATGTATTCTTAATATGGTAATGACTAGAAACTAGATATGTCTGTAAAGTGTCATATATTACATCTATTATACAAAATGACACACTTATTAGTTTGTAGATATTTTATTTGTCGATGAAACGGTTTTAAGAAGTTTACCGACTAGATATAAAAATTTTAAAATATGTGCAAACGTAAAAGGAATCTCTTTGTCAAATAAAACAAAATGAATACCTATGTAATATCTACAATGGCACTAACCCTAATTGATAATTACATATAAATACTTTAAACATCTCAACTATTCCATTCGCAAACTTAAATAGTTCATCAAAATAATATTACATTTTATTACAGACTTTCACATATTTGCCATTTAAGTGACTATACAAAGCGATACACTTAAACACATCCAGAGATTTCAAGAGATAATTCCTGAATACATTTTGTATTTAATGCTTCCATTTCAGAGACATATAATGTCCTCTGTATCTGAGAACATCGGTTTTTTTTTAGAATACACAAGGTGCATTCAGGAGAATTTCTTGGTATATGCCTCCACCAAAAAACTGATGTCACTGATGTCAGTAATTTTACATCTTATAAATCATTCGCAGTCGATGTAAGACGATCTCCTAACGGACTTCTGTTTTTTAGAGGCATTCGATTTCTAACTCTAGAAAAAATCTCTCTACTTTCAACAGTTCAAACGTAAGAGAACACCATTCATCGAAAAGCAATTGGGCAACTCATCTTGCGGCTTATTTGGACACAAGAAATTCCTTTGTACCTCCTCTTGTGCACCCTAATTTCTTTCAAAAGATCCATTCAGAGAATAAACTAACTGATTTTTTAAAGCCACAAAAGAAATCATTAAAGGGCAGAACCTCATTTGAGCTTTACGGAATTATCTCCTGAAATCGTCCAGTATGTCTCCTTAAAGATCATTCAGTATGATAGGCGCAAATAATTATAGAAAATATTTATATACACAAGTATTCCCAATTTATTTACAACTTACTAGATCCCTGGCAGATTAACATTACAAAAAGAACTAGAATTTTCAATATGAATACGTTGAGATCGTTCAAACCTGCTAGAAATCTAGAATATAAGCTTAAAATTAGAGCATAGAGGTGAATAGTTTTATATCGGTTTCTTAACGCCTGTCCACCCCCGGCTACCGCTAAAAAAGGTATTTATTTATTCTTCAATAATTCCACCCGAAACTACATGTAGAAATGTCGGTGTTGACTGAAACAGTAAGTGCAGAATTTGGAATGTTAAGTGCACAATTAGAACAGTTTTGTATAACAATATTTTAGAATAAACATCTGACTGCCCAAACTTCTAAAAAGTCCAACAAATTTATAAGGTTGCATACCTAAATTCATTCTTGGTTTAAATTTTGGCGCATAGATAATTGACTAATAAGATTAAGCAACAGCAGCACATGACATTCCAATTTAACACCGACTGTAAGAATTACTGACTCTTCATTAATCATCGAATCTTTTGAAATGGGTTAATATGGAGAAGCTACTTTGACCTGTGAATATAACGCTAGTTAATCTGATTATCACTATTCGACTAATTTTAGTACAAATTCCAATATATCAGCGACGTCAATTCTCAAAATCATTATACCGTATCTATCCCTAAAAGTCAACTCTGTGGCCTAGCTTAGCATTAATAAACTGTTTACAAAATAATGTAAATCGGGATATATCTCTTGAAAACTATTCGACTGTTTATGGTGCTATCTGAATCGAATGGTATCAGATGCGTTCGTAATATCACTTGCGGTCGGTGCAGATTATCCTATTAGTACATATGGTCCCTTATAAGGGAAGCTTTCAAGCCATAACAAGGGTGTCAGATAGGGTACGTTAATTTAATTTCGGTACTGCGGCCAACAAACTAAAACCTTCACACTTTATCCAAGCCGAGGACAGGCAATGCAAATATATTATGTTGCAAATTATATTTACCCAAACTAAACCTTTTATTGGTCGAATAGGGTATATGAATAAAAATAAAATTTCACAAATAATTTGCATTGACTGCAAGTGATACTAATATTGCTGTGACCGCTAATGACACGACCGCATCTCATACGATACGATCTCGAAATTTTAAAAGATCATTTTCCGGAAATTAGACCACTTTCCATCACTAAATAAAGCAGTGCAAAAGGATGTAAATTCTTCTTACGAGTCTACATTAAAAGTTCGGACGGATTAAACCAGGGATTCAACCAATCGACCGATCATTACGTAGATATTTAGGTAATTTCCTTCCATTAAAATTGTTAAAAGTTATGATTCCAAACACTCTCAAAGTTTTAATAACGACTGACGTGCTCTGAAAAGGATACCGAAATATAGTGTGTCCTTAACACTAGGCACCACATATTTGCAATTATTTATATTGGCTTATAATCCATCCATCAAATAAAAGATTCAATTACGCATACCAATTTTTTACTCTCAACAACTAATCCACCTCATGACTATAAAATCTCTATACCTCATAAGTTAAAAAAGCATTTTTTACTTAACATTTTCGTACAGTTTATCCCGTAGGCATTTGATTTTATTAACAAAGTACGCCTCAAGCGATTCCGCACATTTGAAGAATGGAGACTCTTTGGGATTGTAATATCTACAGTTGTCGAAAATCTTCGTCATATCTCCTATAAATTCGCTAAGTTTGGTGTAGGTCTGATCGTTGATTTTGTTTTCGATCATTTGAAGGTCTGCAAAAACAATTAAAACTTTTTATCCATCAAATTATTTAATTTTTTATAAAATATAGAGCATAAAAACGTTTAAAAAGTATTGCACATATATGGACACACACCTAAATACTTGAACGATTTTTTTTAATTTGCCGAAGTTATTCAGATCACTATTTTTGAAAATAAGGAAGTTGTTTTCTCTATTCTAAGTTGTTGTTTTCCCAGTTGTAATTATGAAAATCTCACGTTCGACTATTGCCTCGACTTCTTAAGACAATTTTAGCTGAAAATAAGATGGTTGCTGATTTCTCTATTGTATGTTGTTGTTTTCTCAGTTATAATTATGAAAATCGCACTTTCGACTATAAGGGAGTTGATATTTCCTCTATTGTAAGTTGTCGTTTTCTCTGTTGTAATAATTGTGAAAATCTCACTTTTTGAGACAATTTTAGCTAAAAATTAGTCCAAAGTCCATGGGTCTATTTTTAAAAATAAGAAACGTGTTTTCTCTATAGCAAGTGTAGTTTTCTTTGTTGCAATTGTGAAAATTCCACTTTTGGCTATTGCATTGACATTTTAAGCCAATTTTATCTGAAAAAGAGCCCAAAGTTGGTAAGTCTATTTTTGAAAATAAGGAAGTTGTCGTTTTCTCTATTGTACGTTGTTGTTTTCTCAGTTGTAATTATGAAAATCTCACTTTCGACTATTGCATCGGCTTTTTAAGACAATTTTAGCTGATATTTAGCCTAAAGTCGATGGGTATATTGGTAAAAATAAATTAGTTGCCGTTTTCTCGGTTGTGATTGCAAATATCTAACTTTTCATTGCTTCATTGGCTTTCTGAGACAATTTTAGCTGAAAATGAACCCAAAGTCGATAGGTCTATTCCTAAAAATAAAAAAATTGTCTCTATCGTAAGTTGTTGATTTCTCAGTTGTAATTAATTATGAAAACCTCACTTTTGACTATTGCATCAGCTTTTTAAGACAATTTTAGTTGAAAATTAAACCAAAGTCGATAAGCCCATTTTTGAAAATAAGGAAGCTGTCTTTTTCTCTAATGTTTTCTTAGTTGATATTATGAAAATCTCACTTTTGACTATTGCATCAGCTTTTTAAGA
>MU189832.1:5068-48445 GCA_016904865.1 Pissodes strobi | reverse complement strand
GACAGAAAAAGTGTCAATTGACAGAAAAAGTGTAAATTGACAGAAAATGTGTCAATTGACAGGTAAAAGGTAAATTGACCGAAAAAGTGTCAATTGACAGAAAAAGTGTAAATTGACAGAAAGTGTCAATTGACAGAAAAAAGTGTGCATTAACAGAAAAAGTGTCAATTGACAGAAAAAGTGTAAATTGACAGAAAAAGTGTCAATTTTCCTGAAAATATTTTTCAACGTTGGCATGGCAGCACTACGCTTTCGTAAATTACATTGCGCTTATCCAAAGATTTTACGAATGTTACATGTTAGCATTTCTCTACATTATCAATCTGATGATAACATAGTGTTAATTAAGTAGTATGTAGTGATAGATTATTTCGTTTAGCTATTGCAAGTAAATTAGTTGTTAACAAAGTGTTTAATTAATTTCATACAATGCGTAATTACTGCTATTACTGAACTGGGTCAGGATGATTCAGATTTTACTGGCAAATGGTTTATTTTCTTCGTAATAAATGCAGAGTATCTTTTTTAGAAGAATCGTCCAAAGTGTGTAATAAATCGGGATTCGACTCTGAAAACTGATACCGGTCAAAATTTTGGTCCAACGAGTGAGGTGGCATATGGCAAGTCCGTTCCTGAGTTCTTTGGTAATGTCAGATTCTTTCTGACCTGTATTTCTGAGGCTTTATCGGCTATAAAACATATCAAAATGTTATTGAAACATACGAATCTGCTTAAAAGGTAGAGTCCAAAATATAAATCACTATGTTCAGCACACACACAAAAGAAAAATCCTGTACCACTCAATGAGCGGTGCGTGTGCGGAGAAAATGGTGGACGTTGGACTTGAAGCGCTCTAGGTCGCAGTTTTCGGGGAAGACGTTGCTCAAAAGTCGTCCAAATAAAGGAATCCCGTAACAGCGACGTCCTAGGTGTTCGCAAGTGAATCGTATGTTAATGAGCAGCTTGTGTCTGACGGCTGTTTATGTTTGGCACAACTCTGGTCGGAATCATAAGTTCCAGCTCATTCGAACACCTTCCGTAGTAGTATCGATAGTAAAGAGATAGGTCCGCCTCTTTTCTTCGATGCTCCAGGCTATCAAGGTCTTTAGTCAACTCTGGGTCATCCACAAGACGAACTGCTCTCCTCTGTATGGAGTCCAATATCTTGGGTGCCGAGCTCCACACATGGGAACAGTATTCCAGAGCTGGTCTTGCCTGAGCATGATAGAGCAGTAAGAGCTGATGAGGTGTATACAACTTTTTTGCTCCATAGAGTGCTCTTAGCTTTTGTGCTGCTGCCTTGGCGATTTTGGTGACGTGATTACGCCAAGACATATTGTTTTCTACGTTGATGCCCAGCAAGCCTATGGATGAGGCCAGAGTCAGTGTTTGTCCTATCGTTGATAAGTCAGGTCCTGCGGTGTTTACTTTTTTTTGAAGGCAGCTACTTGAGTCTTTCCTGCGTTAAACTGGACATTGTTTTCCTCACCCCATTCCACATTGGCGTTCATATCCTCATTGATGGCAGCAATCTGATTTTTACGCTCGCGTTGGAAACGAGCAGCGGTCTTTGGAGTCTGCGACATGAATGAGGATATAAGAGTGCTGTCGTCTGCAAACTGTAAAAAGAATTGATGGAGTGTCTAAGAGATCGTTGATATATAGAAGAACGGTTTGGAAGATTATAAACACCCTTTGTTCAAAAACGATTTAAACATATTTTCAAATAGCGCGATTTAATTCGTATTATGTTAATATTCCACGCCACTGTGTGTCGCATTCCAAGAATGCCGCTTAAAAACTCTCGGCGACACTTTTAGCGCCATCTCTTGTCACAACGTTTATTCATCATCAGTTTAACTAGAAGCAGAACTGCTTCGAACCACAAGTCAGGGTCAGCTGCAAGAGAACGCATCCGGCCAATCACAGTGGTTCCCACAGCGACTACCAGAAACAGTCAATTTAGCGTCCCTAAAATTCCAATCTATAATAATCGATTTTTATACAAACTAGTCAACAGATTTCGACCAGGTTTGTGCTAGTTTATAATTTTTATTTAGACAACAGGTGATATTAAGTTTTTGTATAACTTCTCTATATTTACAATACTTGCCCTTTACGGAAGTGATATGTCAGTAGTGGGGATAAGTTCACGCACCAAGGGAGAAGCGACACGTCCTCACCTTCTTGAACTTGAAAAGACTTGTTCCCCGACTCTCTCTCAAGTGTCGCGATAGTCCGCGCCACAAAAGCCGAAAGGTGAATAGCGTTTTTGGCACTCGGCCAATATTGTATCTGCTTTATTATAATATAAAGTTTCTCATGAGTGCTATTTCCATTTCTTGGAGTTTAGCCTATGCGTTCTCAGCATAGCGTGTTTTAGAATCCATTTTATTGCGTGTATTAAAACCGCATTTCTGCAAAAGCATCCCTGTCATGTTCTCTTCTTAAATTGAAACTTTCTCTTACACACTCATACAGTGTGATGTTTTCCAGTGCCAATTAGTCTGCAAGGTAAAATAAACTCTCGACGCCATTGCGCTACCAACAGAAGTTATTTATGCATATTACTGCATATTTTCAATTCACTTCAACTTGAGTCATTCTTATTTGCAAGAAGTTGAAGTACATTGTATATAGAAGCTGAGGAGAGACTTAGTAAATGTTTTAAGTGACTTTCCCTGTGTTGCAGATAAACTGCTCAACGATTGAACGTTGCTCGTCAAGTAGTGAATATATTTTACATACTAGCTTATTGTGGACATTTAGGTAATATTTATCTTTTTAGTATTGCTTGTATATTACTGTATTTCATCTCAGCGTCATCTCAGTTAAGCTCACACTGAGTGGTTCCGTAACAAACATTTAACTGTATTTAGCTGCTGCAAGGTTGTATTTATAACCGTATACTTTGTTAGGAATATAATTATTGTGTATGCAGTTCTTTAGTCTTTATAAGTATTGTTATTCTGACATTGTATGAAGTCGATACCTATACCCAATACCTAGCACTGACAGAACCAAATACTTTAAATGTTTACATTTGTTAAGTTGTTTTCAAGTAAAATAACATATTAGAATATTCATATAATGCTAAAGGTTTTTGTTTTGTTTTCAAATTCACTTTAGAACTAGCCACTATAGTAATTTATACTGCCCATGTGCAGTCTCTGTTTGTTTAGAAAATCGACCAAGATCGAATCTACAACACATTTGAAGCGCCCCGACATTAATTTTAAATTCCTCCGAGAGATGTCCGTCAATACCAAATCGGATCATCGAGATAAAATATGAAGGAGACGACATTACGTGACCGACGTATGTTCACTTCCGCCATGTTGTTACTACACTTCTGTCACCGCATCGAGAGAGAGGTTTCTATCCGCTTAAATTGTGTTTTTTAAAAGATTTTTGTGATATTTTTGCTAGTTTTGAGTAAATCATTATGGTGTCTTGCGCTATGTACAGGTGCTGTAGCAGATACGGTATAGACAAGAAGAAATCTACGGGAATAACGTTTCATAGGTTAGTATAAACAAGAAACAGAGTCGTACTTATAGTATTTTTTGGCGTATTTTTGAAACGAGAAATTGCTATTTTGGGTGTTTAGGGCATCTCTTTTGATAGCATATTTAATGCTATTGTCAAGAATTTTGTGTTTTCAAATACTTTTTCTAATTTAGTTACACACAGTTTCGACCAGTCTGTATTTGACAGTCACAGAATATTGTTGATCAAAAGTGTCATTGAAAGGTATTTAAATATTAGAATAATTTATTTAGGAAAAAATAAGCAAAGTAAGAAATTAATATAAGGCATCAAAGTAACAAGAATATATTAATTAAAGGACAATAAATATCTAAAGGTTTTATATATTTTGATTTTTTTATAATTGCCCTTTTAAATTAGCCTGCATAAAAGAATGTATAACAAATGTGAAAATAGTACTTTTCACAGGAGTGGGACAGTTTGGTATCATAAAGTCATACAAATGTGAAAAACCAATTTCAAATGTGTTCCACACTACTTTTTCTATAATTTAAGCATATTTATATTTTAGTAATGAAACAGTTGCTAATGGTAAACGCTAAATTAGGATAACCATATTATTATGTATAACTTTTGTATTAGCTAACGAAGGATTTCGGTCAGGTCATCTCGATTTTTGCGTTTGGGATATTTTAAATTAAAATAAATCAAAACTAAGAATAAATGATTATAAAAAAATGTACTTAGTTCGTCTCTGATATTGTTCCTACACTTAGCCACGCCTACCGATACCGTCTTCTATCGTATTATTCAAATGGTGATAAAGTCTCCTTTTATTCTATCTCGATGAATCGGATGCTTATTGCTTCGATCCCTTAAGAAATTGGAAAGCCATGGAAGCAGTGCTGGTGGTAGTCCGTATGCTGTCAATTTGTTTAACAATCCGTCATGCCACACCCTATCAAATGCTCTGGATATGTCGAGAGCCACTGCGCGAGATTTGCCGTAGCTCTCGATGGCTTTGGTCCACAGGTAGGTCGCGTAAGTCAGGCGATCGCTTATGATGCGTGCCGATTCGTATGTACTCCTTTTGGGCTTCATATCTCCGTTATGAAAAATATAAGAAACACTAGGATAATTTTGACACATCCGGCTGTATACAGCCGAGAGAATCGTGTGCCTCAGTAATGGTGGGAGAAACAAGTGAGGTTTAGAAATTGAATATATGATTATATTATTTTCTTAATATCGTATTGCTTTATTTTCTACTTTTTCATATTTTAGCTTATTTCTTGCAGACTCGTTAAGGTGTAGTACACCTTAAGTTTTGCATTAAAAAACGAGAACCTAAGAAACATTTGAAAAATAAATTTTACTTTATCAGCAATACTTGTCCGATGTCAAAGTAACATAACATATATTATGTAGATGCATCAGCAAATTGAATTACTTCCAGGAATGAAACGATAATACGCAATAATTGACTTAAAAAATGTTCCCGATGAAAATTTAAATCGAAATTCGTGATGTGATTTTCCATCAAACGTATTTCTTAGTTTTATGAATGATATAGGAGAAATCATAATTCCCATGAAATTAATTTATTGGGATTTTTATTCTACTAGAAAAAATACATTGCCTCGTAATAGTTTGTGGGTAAATCGAATAGTCATTAAACTAACTAATCTGCATATTTTAGAAGAAAGAAATAGGTAGAATTGCGAAGGTGGAAAAGTTAATTGAGATGTAAATATTAAACTTCAGGTTGAGGCGACACCGGGTCGCTTATACAGTAACAGCACCCGTGCTACCTATACGGCATAGGACGACTGTATTATAAATGCTCATGCTTTTCATGCGTTGGATTCAGGGTGACCACCTTTTAGCCGGATAAAAACCGGAGAAATTGTTTTGCCAGCGCATTCACCATTTTCACACATAGTTCACAAGAAATTATTTATTAAAATATATCTATACGAAACAACGCAACGAGTAACGAATATTTTTTTAATCAAAAAACAACGTTTATTTTCTTTAATAAAATACCCTATTTTTGTAATATCTAAAACTCAACAAACTAACATAAAAAAGCTAAGTCTTTAGGTATTAAAACAAAATTACTCGTATATACCTACTTAAATTTGAAAGTATTTATTTTTTATCGGTCCGACAACATTTCAGTAAATCATTTTGCGCATCTTTTGCAAATATTCTGCAAATTTCTGGCAGGTGAAATTATAGTTTAGTTTTGTGCACAATTCCATTTTAACCAATTCGACTCGCATTTTACTTCTTTCATCAGTCCAGACATTATCGAAAACACTCGTTCTAAATATGCATTGCTAATTGGAACTGAAAAAATTATTGAAATAATTTTCAACACTCCCGGAAAATTACTGCACTTAAACAACTTTACTCATATTTCATCCATAGACAGAAGTGAAAAATCTTCTTTTTGCAGTTTTCCTAATGCCAGCGCCAGAGCAACAAAACGTTTAAAGCGGGGAATCACCAACCATGTTGCTAAGGCGGTCAAACCATTAATATTATTGGATGGTATTATCGATGAACGAAAACCGGAGATTTATCTGAAAAACCGGAGAACGGAGAACCGCTATGAAAATCCGGAGACTCCGGGTGAAAATCGGAGAGGTGGTCACCCTGGTTGGATTAGTTTTTGTTGGCTGCGCCCCCGGAGCGAGCGAAGCCAGCGTTTACTCGCTGCGAAGGCATAACCAACAAAAACTAACGAAAACTAACCCAGCATGAAAAGTATGTACATTTAAGGAGAGAACGCATTAGGCGGTCGCGGTCCCGTCGCATCGCGAACTGTTCTGGGCTGAGCTGATCGCGGTCTTCCGAGATTCTTTGGAAAAGATCGGAGGAGAATGCGATGCGAGCGAGACGAGTTCGAAAATATCTAGTGCGGATGCATACATTATAAAACATGGTGTAGTATACCATACCCCGGGTCCGTTCAACATAGTTGAATGAGTTAAGTTGCGCTTTGTCTTTATTTTGCCAATGACCGTCAAAATATTTTAAAAAGAAAACCAATACCTACGTTGTGTTATTATAACATCTTGCACAATTTTTACTTATTCAGAATCCCTTCGACTATAACAAAATTAGGGAAATTTGAGGGAAAGGTGCGTCATGTAAATTAAAAGACAGATTCCTATTAGACCTACTTTATTAGAGAAAAAGTGCCAAATTATTAGAGAAAAACGTGCCAAATTATTAGAAAAAACGTGCCAGACTCAGCCTGGAATTCACGAGGGGTAAGAGTACGGCAGAGAAACCCTCGAGCTAAATTCCTAAACCGAATTATGCTGTATAACCTTTATTAGTATAATAATTAATTAAATTATTGTCTCCCGTGCCATAATTCGTAGTTCCACACTTGTAACCATACATTTAAAACTGAAGAGGTTGCTGTTAGTTAGCCTGACGCCGCTGGCAGGTACTGAGGTCCTGGATTACGGAGGCTACCCAGCTATTTAGTTGCAATTTGGGCCAATATCTCTAGAATGATCATTTCATTTATAACTAAGATATTCACCCGTCAGGGTAGGAAATGGTTAGTGGATTCATCAAGGCCCTACACTCTCAGTCATACTAAAATTTAAATCATAGCACGAAAAGACAGCAAATAATACATATTTGTTTTCATTTAAAGTAGTGTTGTTCACAGCATAAAACGATTTCCCTAAATACATACACCATCGAATAGGAACTATCCATAAGAATAAAAGCAATAGGTACTTGTACATATTATGCTAATATCAATACTATGAATTATTTCATTTTACTGACCTGTAATAGCTCTTTACATCATAAAAGAAAAACCATTCACAAAATAAACTGTTCACTGCGCCGGTTTCAGATTGTCTGTCTCCGCTCTCGAACGATACGTTTTTAGAATCCTTTTCAAAAAAAAAACTCGCAAAACCCGGTTTCAATTTATGATTTGTTTTTCCCTTCTTTTTCGTTACATATATATAGGGTGTCCCAAAACTGAATGTGTAAAACTGCGCGCGTTCGAGACTAGCATGGTCGGCGAATTTTGGCAAAAATCGTTTCCAACCGATAGATTCAGATGCCTTGCAAACTCAGACGGCACTAAAAATCGCGCGAACCTGGGGAGCATTGGGCCCCTTCCGGGGAGCTTCTGCGAGAGGTAACGTTACTGAGAAGGGGGAATTTTGATCGGTACCATACATTTTACAACTGTTTGCCGCCTTTTTCTAGACTTATCTCTTTGATTGCTGTGTTACCACGAAATTTTTGGAACTCTTCGATTTCTAAATCGTTTTGCCCTATTGTCTGGAAATATTGAACTTATGTAGCAAATTTATGAAAAATATATGTCATCATAACTAGTATTTGTTGTTTCGCAATTTTGAATCATCAAGCATGGAAACCGAAACTAACCAGAACAAAACGTGTCCATACTGCAATTTGAAGTTTTCTTGTGTTTCAGCAAAGACAAGTAATGTAAAAATGTTCATGGAAATGAGTTAGTCTGTGGAACGTATAATAAACTAGAAACACATTTGGAGGTAAACCACAAAATAAAATTACAAATGCAAACACATAGTTTTTCTAGCAGAGAAAGTTATGAATAATGCTCTGAAGAATAGAAAGTTGACACAACTTATGGGGTAGCCAGGAGAAAAAAAATATGGTGTTTGGGTGGAAAAATCCTAAACTTACAATCATGGTAATTCATTAGGTAAAATGTAGAATGCACCTTTCAATATCGCTTTATTTTAGAACATGGCAGCAAAGGCGCCAAACGAACGGAGAAAGCTGGTGGTTCCATAAAAATGTTTGGATTATGTCCCTCTCGTATAAGCATAATATCTAACAAACAGGTAAATAATTGTATTGCCTAAAAGTATCTAAGTATGCACAAATACCATATAACCCTCAATATGGTAGCTATTTAATTCAAAATAGACTGAATTATTTGAAAAAAATATCAAATTTCAAATTGTAGTGAGATTACCGTAAAATTTTGGAAACCACATGTAGGTCATGAAAAGGAAATTAGAAGTCAGCACTTCTCAAAACTAGAAAGAACTGAAATATTCGCAAAATTCCAGCAATTTCTGGTCGGTAGCAAAGGCAGTAGGTAATAACTTTACAAAAACGTCTCTGCCACCTTTGACAGACGAACGCGGCATCACGTCGACTAAGCCAAGGAAAATCAAACATGCTCGCTAAAACGTTTTCATCGCACTCTACCATAAACGTCCCCCAAAGCAAGACTCTCCCCCCCCATAACGAACATCAACACTACCATGGCAGAAGTTAAATTTCATCACCGTGATATTCGTAAAATCCTCAAAGAACTAGATACGCAAAAGGCATCAGGACCAGACGGAATACCTGCCATCGTGTTAAAAAACTGCGCCAATGAACTACATAATACCCTTTTTTCCAGACTTTTTTCTCTGTCTTACCGAAAAAGAGTTTACCCATCTTCTTGGAAAGTCGCTCGAGTGCAACCTGTTCCAAAAAAAGGCAAGAAAACCACACCCTTAAACTATCGTCCAATTGCCTTGCTTCCAATAATCTGTAGTCAACCAGCAACTAATCAATACTCAAGTATCTTGAGACCAACAGATTAATTAGCGCGAACCAATACGGCTTTCGCAAAGAGAGATCGACAGGAAATATATTGGCCTCTGTCACTCATATGTGGAGAAAGGCAATTGAGAACTATGGAGAATCTCGAGCAATTGCGTTGGATATTTCGAAGGCATTCGACAAAGTCTGGCATGATGGATTGCTCAACAAACTGCCGTTGGACTGCCAGCCTCTCTCTGCAGCTGGCTTGCCAGTTTCCTTAAGAACCGATCCCTGCACTTGCAGTTGATAGACACGTCTTAGACACATTCACCGTTACCGCGGGCGTGCCTCAGGCCGCAATATTTTCATCAACCGTGTCCCTCATCTATATTAATAACCTGCTGACCGAAACCAAGAATCCGGTTTACAGCTTTGCAGATGACAGTACCCTTGTTTCCCAATTTAGATCAGAAAAACCTTTACCAGCAACTGAGGCATATCACCGCAGACAGGAGCAGGTCACAGCAATTAATTAAGATCTGGAGAGAGTGCAAACTTTGGCGAGAGAAATTTGGTCCAGTTCAATGCAGCAAAAACCCAAGCGGCCACGTTTACCGAGAAATCCAATACGGCGGACCCTGACATCATTATGACCGGATCGACCATTCCTTCATCTTCGTCAATCGGACTACTGGTGTCTCGGTCAACAGCAATATGTCCTGCCATTAAAAACGGTTGAGAGAATTATCTCCGATGTGAGAAAAGAAACATCTGAGAAAATTCAAAGAATAAATATGCTGAATAGGAACGATCTGTCCTATTTGATGAAGAAGCATAATGTAACGAAGAAGAAACATGAACATAGTACGATTGTTGTAGCTTTGAAACTGGAAGAATGTAGTGCCAATGAAAAAAGCTACTGTTCCTTTTTCGAGCAACAGGGTACTAGGTATTTATACTTAGAATGACATAGATCTACTGAAAATAAGATAAATTGCATTACTTCACATAAAATGTAATAGTTTTATAAAAGAACGTAACCTACTTTTTCAAAATAATAACCCAAAGTAACCCCAATCAACCCAGTGCCAAAATCTTCAGCAAGCAGCGAACGTTAGAGCGTACCTTAAATTGGATTTTTTAGACAGGTGACTTGGTAGGCAAAGCATCATTGAATGGCCAGCTCGGTCACCTGTATTAAGGCCCATCGATTAACTTTCGAAGGGTCGCTTAAAATCGGCCGCTATATATTTAAGATATAAAATACCAAATAAGAACAAGAAATTTGAAAGATTTACCAGGAGCTTTCTCGCTAGATTAGTAGGTAGGTATATTCTCGAGTAAATCAAATAAATAGCCTATTCAAGACCATACGTTACCTACAAGAATAATTAGTTTCAGCCTGATAAATTATTGCTTATCCTGCTAAGCCAGGAAAAGGACATTAGTTCGATGCTTATGTAATTTTGCATTCACTATTTAAAGTTTAGTGGATGTCATTTTCAGAGGATCACCATATTGCAACTCTCATAATAAACACAGCTTTTCCTCATGTACATTCCACTGAAAAAAGTCAAACGAGTAGCGCCATGTTGAAAATTTACTATCGGAAAAATGCATACAAAATCATATAACATTTCAATTAGGAACAAGTAATTAAACATTTATCATATAAATAGCGGGATATAATATGTATGCAATGTCGGCAGGGGCAAGCCGCCTTAATATAGACAAAGAACATTTTAAGTGAGCCTAATTGTATACCAACCCACGGGTTTTGTTGTTCGCCTACATCACTACTATATGAGAGAGCATTAGGTATCTAGGTCAAAATTGCTGTTATAAAAGCGAAATTGTATATACATTAAACAAATAGGCTCGACATAACGAGTAGGTAAACTTTACACATATGCGAGCTAAAAGCATCATGCAGCGAGTAGTAAAGAAATATACAAACGACGGTTTTGTTTCCATTTAAATAATTTACAACGTACTTTATTAAACACAATGGATGTACCTATTATTTTATCTTTTACATTATTCATTTAATAGCATTGTACTTTCGTGGTCATAAATGACTATCAAAGTCCATCAAGCCATTACAGTTAAAGATTTCTTAGGATGGGTATGCATTTGAATTTTTTCCCAAAGGCCTATCGGCATTCATGAGTTCTTATTTGAATTTGTTGATATTAACATCATCTCCAATATTCACCATTTTTTTTTTTGTTAAAGCGTTGCGAAAATTACAAATTTTGATATTTATTAGAATTTTGAAACAACAATCTTTTAGGCACTATTGCCTAAAAGTAAAAATGAAACATAGTACTAGTAGACGGAATGAATAAATTAATAGTCCTCGCAATGAATGCTGCTAGCTTCTACTTATGTGTGAACTTCTTTTAATTTCCTATTTGATATTTTTCAGCCCTATGATTCTTTTTGCTATTTCGTTTTTCTGTTCAATTGAATTTTCGATATAACCCTCGGCAACTGAGCTTGATCGCCAACCTCCATGTCGCTTTAAATGTGTCTTGTCCGCGCCAGAATCTGCCAACATTGTTCCAAAGCTGCGCCGGAAGCAATGGCCAGTCTATTCATTGGCGTTGGAGAGTCCAAGGAATTCCACTATCTCTTTTGGGATACCTCCAATTGTATTGACTCCAACTGGCAGAGTGAAGCTTTTATTACCTCACACTCTTTTCGCAACTTGTTAGATAAATAGCTACACTATTTCTACGCATTTTTTCTGAAAATTTTAGCAAGTTACGAACTACTTTCCCCCGAATTTGTGGATCTGGAAATTAATTTTTTTTTTGTAAAAACTGTATTAATCTAAAATCTTGAATTATAACATGTAGTTTTAGACAAAAATAAAAGAATTTTCAAAAAAATGGGCAAAAGAAATACATCCGTATTGCCAATTATTATTGAGAATAAATAATAATAAAGGAAATTATGGACTGTTTTAAAAAACTAATTCTAATCGTGTTTGATTATTATGAAAATAACGGTAATAATAAAAATCAAAACATTTATTATTTCTTCAACTTAAAAGTATGAGACAATACATGAAAAAAATGTCAAACAGCAAAGACTGATCAAACTCATAAGTATTGTAACGTTGTAAATGTTACAAAATCCAGTAGTGCGATTTTTCCCTTTTACTGGTCGATTTGTGTTATCGATACTCTCGCTACCTTACCTCTCGCCACCTTACTTTCGGTGTTCCCAGTCGCTCGAAAGATAAATCCGTTTGGAGCGCCACTTGAGAGATGTGATATATTTTTTGGGGGGGAATTGGCAGTCCTCCTAGTCTGGAGCTCAAAGCGTTCAGACAGAGAAAAGTGACCAATTTAGTATTTAAAATTATCGTTGTTATTGTTGACCATCTACCTTTAAACGACTGTAGGTCGTTTGCTGTCTATATCGTTTCGTTTGTATTATCGTCATTTCTTGTTTTCGTTTACCGACTGTTCTTGCCATTTTGCTTGCCCCTTTAAAAAGCTGCAGGTTATCTGATATGGCATATCATATACTTGGTGTCAACGAATCAATTAGACACGTCATAACCTCTAGAGTATTAGGTGAATCAAAATGAGATTTTATGTGGTTAAATGATATAGGAAGACGAGAGTTTTCGGATATTTTTTACTTTCCGGTCACTTCCGGTTTTACCGGAAATGGCCCCGATTTTAAATTTTTAAATGGAACACCCTGTATATTTTAAATTTTTTGGATGTTTGAGGCAATTCTGAATCAGAATATGACATTTTAAAAAGATTTTACGCCTACTTGATTTTTTTAGACGCACTTATAAAATTGCATCTAGGTGGCCATAATCGGACGCAAACTAATCTAAGGACCCCAGGCCAGGTGATGTCTATTTTTTTCCAAATGGCGACCCTTTTTTGACAAGCACTCTTCGAAAAGGGGATTTTTTGGCGAATCTAACGACACTAATTTATTTGCGATTGCATTAAAAATAAGCTCATAAACTAAATATTAGTAAGCAAAATACTTTATTTACTTTTGTCAAGTGTGCCATGGATAGCCATGATGCATAATATTTTGCAGTGGTTTTTATCAAGTCTCCTTTGGAAAACAAAACACTTACTTAGGTAATGACGTTGACAATGTGACATACGCTTTATAAGCAGGCATAAGAGTTTCTTATTTTCGTTGAATTTCGGTTTAATTTTTCGTCAAAATAATGTATTCTAACTAAAAACGTAAAAACTACGCGAAAACTCTCCTCTCTCTCCTATACCATTTGCCCACACAAAATCTAATTTTGATATACCGAATACTCTAGAAGTTAGGACGTCTAACTGATTCGTTGACACCCGGTATATTTCTGCTTCTTTTCATAATTGCTGTGGAGATACTTTTTTTTATCATATTTGATACTATCTCAGGTAGAGAATTAATTTTGCTAATGTCAGAATAGGTAATTGATTTGTTTTTACTGCAATTGGCTGTAAGTCTCATGGCAGTAGTTTGTTTCACATATCTGCAATTTGCAACTTTAATTTTTCGCCTTGATACAGGAATCGAACTGAGCTCAATTCGTTTTACCCGTAGATATTTACCGGCTATAGATATACATATTGACTTCATTGGTTAATTTATCGATTTAGTATGTTAACTCTTTATTGATATAATGATATTATCGCTGCCATGAGATTAATTTAGATTAGTTTTGTTTAATAATCAATTCATTTCTACGTTTACATCAATGGTTACTTCATTGATTTAATATGTATTTATTAACTTTTTATTGATATAATGATATTATCGCTGCCATGGGATTCATTTAGGTTGGTTTTCTTTAGTATTCACTTCGTTTATAACTGTTGATATTTACCGGCTATATTTTTACTTCATTGGTTATCATATTGATGTATTATAAAGCAAATTTAGTAAAATACTTCCTATTTATAGTGTTTCGTGATTGACTGCATTTAGTCAAACCTTTAAGAATTTAATGTTTGGTTGAAATTATTCCAAGACAGGAATTTGGCAATATTAACGTTATAGCACATAAATTAAAACTTAATATCTTATGTTGCTTTGATTTAATAATCTGATACTATAGCTGAACTACATTATAAGGGAATCTTCTCATTAGTTTATAGGCAATACCATAACTTTAAATTAATTTGAGATATAATTAATTGTTTTTGGAGTATGTGTAAGTTTTCATATTTAAACAATTGGTAAATTAGTGTCTAACATACCTTTCCTTAATAAATAACTTTGATTTCTAAATCTTATGATAGTCATATCTTGGGTATGTTTCTAAATTTTACTGCCCTGATTTCAATGTGTAAAAATCATTTATATAATCCTAGTTAAGAATTTAGTGGCGCATTCACCTAACTGACAAGACATAGACCCACGCCTTTAATTATTATCGAATCCGCTGTATAAATCTGGCATATGGACCGCCTGTTAAGCAATTTACAAATAGTGTTACATAATGGGCACCCTACGCTTAAGGCAGGTTACAAATATTAAACACAATCTATGGGAGTATTTGACTAAACTCCTCTAAAGCATAACAATTCTTTTCCAACAAATATTTTTTTAATGAAATTTGAAAATACTTTTATTAACATCATCTCCGAAGTTCAATTTATTTAAAAATAAGCGACCAGTAAAATAGATGCACTTCTGAAACGCAACCGATTTGTGATTTTCAGGCAATAAAAGATCCTTCAGCCTAGTGTCATTCTTTAGTTTTTCATTATGATTACACTTATTAAAATCAAATAACTATTAAAATTTAGTCCCTCGATATTATAAGTTTTAAGAGGTTACCTTACTTCTCCTTTTCTGGTTAAACTTCCCATTTGTATGGTCAAGCATTGCACAGGGTTGATCTAAATTTATATTGAAATAAAAATTGTGTTAAAATATTTTGTTTTTATTAAAAATATATACTTGTCTTTCTAAATTAACGCAAGATGCATCACACTATAACGCTATGGAAGTTAGCTGTTCTTCAAGTCTTTTTAATTCAGGATTCACTTTAATTCTTTTAGAGCTTGTATTCGCCCAATAATATTTCTTTAAAGAATCGACAAATCAAAATAAAAATGCCTGATGACTATAACGTATTAAAACGGTCCAATATTCTTGATGAAATAAAGAGAACCATGTCTTAGCTAAACGCATACTGACTATATTTATTTTTAAAATATTGCTTGGAAAACTGAAAAAATCTCATAAAATTCTTACAAAGTTTACTTCATCTTTAAATAACTACTTGAATAATAAGAGTTTATGATTGCATTACTAACAATTGGCAAAGTGCTAGGAAGTATTCCGGAAGCATTACTCGTAACAAAGTTATTTTCGTGATGTTATAGTAATATGTATTTTTAAACAAACTTAGCTGTCCACATAATCCAAAAATATCGCTTGTGTTAAAGAAAATAGTTGCAAGTTATTTCATCATGTTCTTTATATCGATAGAAGAAAATATAATGTGAAAAAAATCAATTGGCTCTTGCAGAGTAAAAAATGTCCTATACTTGGCAACTCTTAGCGTTAAAATAAAAGATATTGCCCATCTAATATCTTGTATAAAGTTTTATTTTACTTCTTTAAAATCACTTGTTTTCGAAGTTATTTGAGAAAACCATACCCACTCAACTTATAGAATTTCTCAGCGGAGGAAAGTTTGTCGTATCGCTTAACGGCGCGCGGCGGCTTCAAGCATTAAGATAGATTCTTTATAGTTCTTAATAAGGAAATTTATTTTTATGGGGAAAAGGAAAAGAAAATGGAACAGTAATTTTATTTCATAGTAAATTCAGATCTGGAAAAGCAACACCAATAAAACCCCTCTGATAATCAAGCTTTAAGCATAAGGTTGAATGTTCACTAATTGTTGTAGAATCGATCTTGGTCGATTTTTTTCTAAACAAACAGAGGCTGCACATGGACAGTATACATTACCATAGGGGCTAGTTCTAAAATGAATTTGAAAATAGAACAAAAACCTTTAGAATTATATGAATACTTTAATATGTTATTTTAATTGAAAACAACGTAAAGCTCGTAACTAAGCAAATATAAACCTTTAAAGTATCTACTTCTAGATAATTTCTGTCGATGCTAAGTATCGACACCACACAGTATCAGAATAACAATAATTATAAAGACTAAAGAACTGCAAACAATTATAATCCTAACAAAATATACGGTTATAAATACAACTTTGCAGCTAAACACAGTCAAATGTTTGTTAAAGTTCCTACGGAACCATTCAGTGTGAGCTTGGTTAACTGAGATAAAGCTGATATGAAATACAGTAATATAAAAGTAATAATAAAAGAATAAATATTACCTTAATGTCCACAATGAGCTACTATGTACAATATATTCACCAATTGACCAGCACCGTTGAATCGCTGAGCATCACAGGGAAAATTACTTAAAAACACTGACTAAGTCTCTCCTTAGCTTCTATATACAATATACCTCAACTTTGTGCAAATGAGAATGATTCAAGTTGGAGTGAATTAAGAATATGCAGTAATATGCACAAATAACCTCAGTTGGTAGCGTAATAGCGTCGAGAGTTTATTTTACCTTGCAGATTAATTTGCACTGGAAAACATCACACTGTATGAGTGTGCAAGAGAAAACTTCAGTTCAAGAAGAGAGCATGACGGGTATTAAAACACGTGGATTCTAAAACACGCTAAGCTGAGAACGCATAGACTAAACTCCGAGAAATGGAAATAGAACTAATGAGAAACTTTATATTATAATAAAGCAGAGAGAATATTGGCCGAGTGCCAAAAACGCAGTTTACCTTTCGGCTTTTGAGAGAGAGTGATTGTAAACGAGTGAGTTTACTTACATGGCCGAGTGCCCCAGGGAACGCTTACTATAGCGTCTTACTTTTGTGAGAGTCAGGGAACATAACCGAGTGCCACGGAAAGCGCGAACTATCGCGACTTACTTGCGAACTTACCCCCACTCCTGAAATATCCCTTACGTAAAGGGCAGATATTGTAAATATAGAGAAATTATACAAAAACTTAACATCACCGGTTGTCTAAATTAAAATTATGAATTTTAACACAAACCTAGTTTTTATAAAATTCGATTATTACAGATCGGAATTTTAGGGACGCTAAATTGACTGTTTCCGATAGTCGCTGTAGGAACCACTATAATTGGTCGAATGCATTTCAGCTTGAAGCTGACCATAGCTTGTGTCTTGAAATAAGTAGATTGTATGGTTCGAAGCAGTTCTGCTTCTAGTTAAACTGATGATGAATAAACGTTGTGACAAGAGATGGCGCTAAGAGTTTTTAAAGGGGCATTGCTTGGAATGCTATACACAGTGGCGTGGAATATTATTAATTCTCCCTGCCAATCTGATATGTTAAATGAACAACTGCTCCTCATGTAGTCCCTAGACTGAGATTGAAGTTGTCTGGTCGCGTACCCGAATCTAGAGAACGTGGACAATACGTTCTGACCATTAGAAGGAGTGTTGATGGCTCTGGCGGCCAAAAGTACCACAAGGGAACAGACCAGTTATAAAGGAACAGTTCAGTTACCTACTCGTATTTAGTTTTTTCTTTGTGCCTGTGCGATGTAGACGTGGTAAATGTCTAAATTGTCCATTTGTCAGGAAAGCTTACGAGTTATATTTTGGTTGCAATGTTGGAAATCAAGGCAAAGCTTGGGCTACCAAAATTTGTTGCAATACTTGCTTTAGAAACCTAAGTGGTTGGTAAATGGTACTCACAAAGCTATGAAATTTGGAATACCAATGATGCGTCGGGAACCTCAACTACGTTGGTAATTGCTATCCTTGCTTAACTAAAATCGGGGGTTTTCTGGTAAAAGCAAACGTGAAATTTAATATCCTAACATTACCTCGACCATTAAACCTGTGCCTTATGATGCTTTAAGTATACCTGTTCCTAGGCGTCCAGAAATATACCAAATAACTGGGAATTGGATTAACTAGACAATTTTACACTAAAATCCGGCCCAAGCTTTCAAGAGGAAGACGATTACCAATCTGATTCGTGATTTGGATCTTACCAAAACAAAAGCTCCTTGAATCTCGTCTGCAGCAGTGAAATCTACTGCAAGAAGAGGTGAAGGATATTCCAGGATTAATGAGAGAATGGTCGAAAGATGAACACATTATGCTCGGTCTGAAAAACGTCCTTAATGAACCCTTAGTTGAGCAGCAGAAAATCTCTTTACATCTCGTGCACATAAAACTAAGGCTTATGAAAAATGTTGTTAAAACCCTTAATAGAGGAGGAAGTGCTTTTCTTTATTTGAAAGAGGAATTATCTCGTATAAGTGGGGCAAAGCTTAAAGAATGCATGCCTGTTAGTCCGCAAAAATACGACAACCTTTCAAGAACAATAATTTTGAAAGTGTACTTTTGGAAAGTAGAAATAGGGCGTCGTCTGCTTTTAAAAATGTGTGTAGCAACTTCCTAGGGAATAAGAAATAAAGAAAATTATACAAAACTAGTTGAAGAACTTATCCAATCTTACAAGCAACTAGGTTACAACATGTCACTTAAGCTGCATTTTTTCCCTCTCATTTGGGATCCTTTCCAGAAAAATTAGGTGTAGTTTCATATGAACACTGAGATAGACTTCTCCAGCTAATTCCTCAAATGAAAAAGCGGTACAGTGGAAAATGGATCTCAAATATTGGCGGACCAATGTTGGACCTTCAACCGTGAAACCGATCCCAGCGATACAAACCAAAATGTTCAACAAAATAATTTACTTGATTATGTCCTCTTTTTAAGCCTAAAATTGTTGTAAAATTCACAATATTTTTTATGGTTTGCTTTTCTCGTATTTCATATTCTTTTCTCTTTTATAAAGACTTATGGGTGTTTCAAAATTCAGAACAGTGATTTTATAAAATTCCTTGTAACTGTCAATATTAGTTATAATTATGAGTAAAAACCCAGAGAAAAAGTACAATCAATAATTTAAGGATGACAAGAAAGTTAGTAAAGTAATGTTATCACAAAAGAGACTAATACGAAAGATGTTTAGCTTGTCATGAACTGACTTTTTGTAAATCCTCTTTCAAATATCACTGCATTTATATTCAATTTGTCCATCAAGTTGTATGCTATGTAAGGAAAAATTTTCATGAGATTGTTTGGCGTAGTAGCGTTAAATAACTTTTATAAGATACGTTTCCCAAAATGTTTGTATGTTCCGAGACTCCCTTTTTCTTTGTGTCATGGTTTTCTTCAATTTTTACTCATAAGATATTGAACTTACCATTTTTCACTCATGACTAATTATAATTTCCTTATCCAATATTAATCAAATTTATTAATTGCTCCTTAACAACACTAATTAAAGACAAAATCTTATTATGCACTAAATATTTTAAGGCACTGATTAGTCTAATGACGCGGCCCGGTGAAAACTGAAACAAAGCCTTACAAAGTATTATATCAATTGCCAGAAGGTTTATTTTTAAAGACACCCCACTTGGAGGAGATCTAATTCCAAAGCTATATGTTATTGTGTTGATATGAAGCTCACATGAGAGCAAAGTCAACGCGCGTAATAATAACATATTGCTGAATTCTAAAATTAGAAGAGAAAAACGAGCAATTAAAGCACCGCTAGATGTCACATGAGTCTAATTAGGAATATATTTTAATTAATTGGCCCTAGTAGCTCAGGATGACAGAGCTAAGATGCTTGATGAGTTTTTGGTATACATCTAATAAAAAGTGTAGTGGTCAAAAAAACCACCGCCGCCATTTTTATGGTTTGCGAAAGGTGCTTTTTGTGGAAAACGATAACCTTCAAAACTCGTTTTGATTAAACTTACTATACGCACGGCTTAAGATCTCTAGGCGTGGTTTGTGGCGTTAGGAAGGTCTATTGTGATATCGTTAACGGTATATTTCACAACTGTCAAAACATAGCAAACTATAAGGTCTGTTCTAGCAGCGATTTCAAACGGTTTCAAACCGTCCGGAGTTTGCGCATAACGATATAAGCGTCACTTATATGGCTATGCGCAAACTCCGTACGGTTTGGAACCGTTTGAAATCGCTGCTAGAACAAACCTATTGGCTACAGTCCTTCTGGTAGTACTAATATAACGTCATTATGCTATACGAAACTAGATATGTCGAACTCGAATAATATCAGTCAGATTATAGATAGTCATATTTGAGAGCAAAAACTATTTTTGCCTACCACCATACGTATCCAGACATATTCCTTCTAAATTCGAAATCCGTTCGGCTGTTTGGATCTTCTAGGTTGTACTGGTTGTATAATGCATTTTGTGGAACTTTTAGGGCTTCGGACGCTTTTTCAATTTGAAAATAACTTACTACATTAAGCATAGGTTTTTTGGATTTATCGAAATATCAAATTTTAGTAGTGTATTTTTGCGTTATTTAATGGCATTTACAGAAATCAAACTTTTGATGTCACATTTAAGTAGTAATCGACATTTATTTTTGTTGATAATTTTCTGTTTCACCTGATTAATGATTGATAAATAAGGATGGAGTTATTCCAAATGGGTATCAAAAATACTATACAACAAACCGTAAATCGGTATAATGAGTTTGAAGAATACAGAAGGAGAGGTCAGTGTAAGATGCACTAGTGAGCGAGATGGTGGCTTAATTTCGCCGAATGTTTTGCGTGGAAGTAAAAAAACAGAATCGAATAGGTACGGCAAGTTTAGTTAAGCAAAAAACAGTAAGAATAAAACTTTTTGACGTTGGATTGCATGCAAGAAGACCTACAACTGGTCCAGATTTGCTGAGAAATCACAGAGTTCAACGTCTTAGATTTGCTAGAGAACATCAATGAAGAGAAATCATGTTTACTGACGAGTCTAGGTTCTGTCTGAGATCGCCAGATGGCCATAAAAGGATCTACAGGAAAACTGGTGAACGCTTCAACCAAAATTATTTTTCGCTTAGGGTAAGCTACGGCAGAGGCTCGGCGATGGTGTGAGGTGACGTGTGTGTGGAGGCACGGACGGACTTGTTAATGGTCAACTGAGGAGCTTTGAGAGCGGATAGGTATCAGAGATGTCTTAGAGCCGCATGCTGTTCATTTTGAGCCATTTATGTGAGCAAAACTTATACTGCCCGACTTCATATTACGAGAATTGTTAACGAGTATTTAGATGAGGTCGAAATCCTAAAAATGAATTGGCCCCCACGCAGTCCCGATTTGAACCCAATTGAACATGTTTGGGACACACTGGGTAAAGAAATACGATCTCTGATACTTGCTCCTGCAAATTTACATGAGCTTAGTGTAACTCTTGTTGAAGAATGGCAGCAAATTGACCAGAATTACTTACAGAAACTTATTGAAGGTATGCCAAGGCGTATTCCATGTTACGTTTTTGAGGTATTTTTCATTTAATTCACGCCTTTCTCGAAATTATAGGATTAAGTTTTTGTTATGTTTAAAAATTAATACAATTTTTTTGAACAAAAGAGAAATGGATCTGAAGTTGGAAGGTTCTTCCACATTGTCACCATTATGAATTCTGCTTTTAGACAGTTCAAAAATGTTTACCAAACATTGATCGCGTCAGCGAGCGACATTAAAGCTTGTCGGAAAGTCTGTCCTCTCTGCTTTCTATAGGACTCTTTTTAGTTCATATCGATGAACAGAAAAATGAAGGAATTCTGGATAGATTTGTTTGAGATGAATCTAAGGTATTAAAGTCAATTTAAATCAAGTCGCAGCCAGAAAATCCAGAATTATTAATTAAAGATAAAAGGAATATTTATTAAAAATAATGTTTGACCCTCAAAATTAAAGACAAGATTATTTAGCGGTCTATGTCTGTTATAGAATTCTACATGCCTGTACCTTTGCACGCAAAATCTTAAAATCGAGATCTGAGACAACAGCAGTAGTGTCATCACAGTACACAAACAACTTCCCACTCTTGATAAAATCCGGCAGAGCATTCTTAAAAACTGTAAATATAAGTGGGTCCAAAACACTTCCCTGGGGAGTTCCCATATCAATTCTATAAACATCTGATCGCTCTGAGCCAATCTTAATGCAAAATGGCCTTTTAATAAGATAAGATTTATATAAACTATTTATGTTCCCCCTGATTCCCAGCTTATCCAATTTCATCGAGACGAACTCAGGAACAAAACTATCGAAGGCCCTGGTCAGGTCAAACAACAGAATAACAACACATTCATTTCTATCCATGTAATCAAAAATATGCTGAGCCAAATCAACGCTTGCTCCGGTTCTTTTATAAATAACTTTTTCATATAATTTTGAAAAGGCACTCAATACGCCAATCTGTCTATAATTCTCAATATTTTTGAGTGCACCCTTTTTGTGCGCTGGGATAATCTTAGCTTGCTTTAATTGGGTTGGAAAAATACCTTCCTTAACAGACTTGTTTATTATAATGGAAAGAATCTCGGCTGATTCCTCTTTACTTTATTTTGTAATCATAATGGGAATGTTTTCGGCCCAATAGATTTTTTAATTGGGCAAACGAGAAATAATTCCAGATATTTGGCGAGGTGTAGCGGGAGAAAAAACGTATTACTTGATAGATACTTCTGATAGGTACAAGAAGTGGAAAGTTGTTGTCCAATGAAGGAATTTAGTTTATTTTTTTATCACGTTAATTAAATAGATTCCATTTTATCTGCAATCTGCTTTTGACACGTTATTGTTGTTCAAGTAATTGACTTAGTTAGTGCTGTTCCTTTTTGGTTCATTACTCAATTTGTTAATCAGTTGCCCTTCGGCCTTTGTTTTATTGTCTGCTTAGTTTATTATTTGCGTGTTATTTGTGATTTTCTCTCTTTTAATATTACTTTTAAGAATTTCGTTTAACTGTTTGTATTGAAGGCTAGACCTTTATCATTAATTCTCTTTCTGAGCCAATTAAGTTTTTCCTTAGTTTTAGTAGTACCTATGTCTGAAAAACTATCTTTTGGATCTCGCTTGCATTCTTTGATTGCAAAGGAAACGAAGTTTCATAGCACCATATAAAAAAATAAAAAAGTGACCGAACGAACATATTGTTAACATTAGTCTGGGAAACATCCTTTACTTTAAAAGTACTAATTGCAATTATTAAAAGCCCTAAAAAGAAATGGTAGGATAAAACCAAGCTTCCTTGGGAGGATGGGAGGTCTGCTATGAAAATGAAACAATTGGCCAAAATAATCTGAGTATCCAGCATCCAAAACAATGCTGATTACTGTATTACAGTTTGCAACAATATAATCATCCGCCCTACAGACTATCCTGCCATTCACCACCGATACCTTTGTTGGCTGATTAATCAGTCTTATATGATTAAATGAACTGAAAATATCAGTCAATAAATATTTTTTTCTGGATAGTTTCTTGAAAATAATTAATGTTATATTTTCTGCACAACATGTCCGAGCTGCCATTGTTAAAATCACAGACAAAATTTCAATGGAAATGGTCAATCTTAACAACACAACACTCTATAACCCTTTTTACTGCAAACTGACTAATTCTTATGCTAAGTGTCAAGGGCAAGGATACACTGTCAGGGCTATGCCAGATAACTGTAGTGTCAGCGGCAAATAAAGTGAATTTTTCCTGAATGTCCAGATTTCTAAGATCATTCATATATAGGAGAAGATGTATGGGCTTCAAATTAGAATTCCGGGGTACCATTACTGACCCATATTCAGGAAACTCAGAGTTCACGAAGACATGCTGATGACAACACGTCAGGCAGGAAGAGAACGAGGAGAATGCTATGCCCTAAAAACCATAGCAGTGACGCTTCTAAAGCAGAATAGCTTTTGGTAAGTCACAGAAAACCGCCGCGGAAACATCACCACCATTAATCTGGGCAAACAAATTGTAAAGAAAATTTTACACAGCATCATCTGCATTATGGTCCTCCAGAAAGGGAAACTGAAAATTACTGATGATATTATTTTATCTCAAATAAGACATCACAGGAAGTTTAACCAGTTAGTTTTGACAGATTGGACAAAAGAGAAAAGGGTCTGAAGTTAGAAGGGTCCTACAGATTGCCATCTTTATGGCTTAAAGCAAACTAGGCTGATTTTAGGCAGTTTGAAAATCTACCCATCGTCCATAAAACGCTGATCACGTCAGCGAGTGTCATCAAAGCTTGTTGGAAAATTTGTCTCCTTCAGAAGAATTTTTGCTTTTTTGAGTTTAGGACTCTTTACTGAAAGCTGACTAATTCTTCTGTTAAGTGCAAGGACTCACCGTTAGGGTTATGCAAGATAACTGTAGTGTCATCGGCAAATAAAAATAATTTTCCCTGATTGTCAAGATTTGTAAGATCAATGATATACAGGAGAAAACGCATGAAATCCAAAATAGGGCCCCGTGGACCCCCCAAGTTACTGACCCATATTCAGGGAACTCAGAGATCATGAAGAGATGCTGACGACGATACCTCAGGTAGAAAGAGAATCAGGACAATGATACGCCCCTGAAACCATAGTAGTGAACCTTCCAATGCAGAATCTTATGACTAACACAGCGAAACGCCTTTGATAAGTCACAGAAAACCCCCGCGGAATCATCACGGCCATTAATCTGGACATACAAATTGTAAAGAAAACTACATAGTATCATCTGTATCATGACCTTCCTGAAAGCCGAACCGAAAGTTATTGAGAATATTATTAAATCTCAGATAAGACATCACACGAAGTTTAGCCAGTTATTTTTGATGTACTGGACAGAAGAGAAATATGTCTGAAGTTAGAAGGTTTCTCCAGATTGCCATTCGTATGACTTGGGACTGTACCCATAGTCCGTAAAACATTGATCGTCCTCAAAGCTTGCGGAAAAGTGTGTCGCCTGCAGCAGAATTTTTGCCTTTTTGAGTTTAGGACTGGACACTGTGACACGGAATTGGAATTCCCAGCAGTGGTTGGTGGCTTTTTCCCAACCTACACATTTATTTGGCTGGCCCCAATTAAGGCTTTTTACTGCATCTGTGAAGCTGCACGTCACACCATGCGGTCAGTATCACTTCGACAAAAAGTCTCAAACGAGCAGGAATGAAACTTTAAAAACACTCTAGACCAGCAAAAGACCGGGCGGAGGATGGAGGTTCAGCCCTGAGGAAGGACCCTAGTTAAATTGTAAATAATTTTAACTATGTACTATAGAAACACAAAAATATAACATACTTTTTAAAAAAGGGTAGTCAAACTTTACATAAAGTACATTTACGGGACTATATTGCCGATAATACGAGATTACACGATACATTAATGCGGAAAATGGACCTGATGGTCAAAAATTACAACGATAATATCGCCACTTTAAAACTTGCAAGGAGATGTCTTAGACATCCGTCAAGAGAACGTTCGAAAATGAAAGACGTCTGCGGTCGTTTACTTCGGAGCTGTATTCGTCGATACCGGTTGGCGTATTTAGGAAGCCAGAGTCCCAGTTAAATAATGCCTCCTGATTGGCTAACTCCAACCCCGCCCGTCAATGTTGTTTACGTTTTTTCACTTCACGCATTTGTATGTGACTTTTCGAGAAAACCAGGAATGTGAAAGCCTGCCTCAGGTGTTAAGGCTCTCGGATTTAGAATGCGGAGCAATGGGTTCGACGCCCGGCCCTTGCATCTTATGATGAATTACTACCTAGTATAGTAATTTTCGGAAAGGGACATGAAAATTGTCAAATTTAAAAAAATAAAAAAATATACTAATTATATCAAACATACGTACCTGAAGTGATTAGGTATTTTATCAGAATCGTATTAGTAAGCTCGGCTAAAATTTAGAATCCAATTATAGCTCTGAAATCTCTATTATCGCTTATACTGAAAACATCGGGAGTGTGAAAAACCGTATTGCTGAGTATGAACAACTTTTTTTTTGCAATAAATTCTATATTGGTAAATTGAATAGTCTGCGAGATGCATGCCAAATGCTTCAACAAAGCGCCAGCATTAATTAATCCCTTTTAGCTCCAACTAATTTTTTATGTCAAATGAAGCACCTTTAATATAGTAAAAAAGCGGAAGCTCCCAATCTTCTATTTTAGAATTCCTCAACCGCAGAATCCAGGACGTTATTATAGTAATAACGAGGCAAATATTTTCTTATTTTCTACCGAGTTTAATATATAGAACGGGTACTTTTAAATTCCACAGCGGCATTTAATAGAAACGGTTATCACAATGTTCTTTAATAATCATCTTGGCAGTTGAAATCCTTGAATCAGAGTTCTTCGTTTATTGGACATCAGTTGTATTTAAATTTTGACAGCAGTGCATTAAATTCATTATATTCTCCCGTTGAGGAGTTCCAGCAGCTATTAACGGCACACATGCGAAGTGCACAAATTGATGCTGTTCTCTAATAAGTAGTCATAGCAAATTGCAGTAGCGAGTACGGCAGAAAATAAATTTGAACATTTTGTATTTCTTGCATTCCTCTCAAATTAATCTGAACTTTCTTAGTGCGGTTTTGTTATTGGTGATTGGTAACATTCTGTTTAGGCTTTGTTCGATCATTGAGTATCAAGTGTAATTTCGATTACAATTCGATACTTTGAATGTCTCTTTTGAAATATTTTTAATTGTTTATTGGAATGATATCGACTAAGGCAGTAAGTAATAACTTTACAAAAACGTCTTTCCCACCCGTGACAGACGAGGCATCACATTGACTACAGCTAAGGAAAAAGCAAACATGTTTGCCGAAATGTTTTCAGAGCACTTTACCTTAAACGCCCACCAAGGCAAGGCTCTCCACACTATATCTAACATCAACACTATCATGGCAGAAGTTAAGTTTCATCACCGTGATATTCGTAAAATCCTCAAAGAACTAGATACGCAAAAGGCATCAGGACCGGACGGAATACCTGCCATCGTGTTAAAGAACTGCGCCAACGAACTAACAACACCCATTTTTTCCAGAAATTTTTTCTCTGTCTTACCGAAAAGGGATTTACTTACTCATCTTCTTGGAAAGCCGCTCGACTGCAACCTGTTCCAAAAAAGGCAAGAAAACCACGTCATCAAACTATCGCCAATTGTATTGCTTCCAATAATCTCCGAAGTCATGGACCATGTAGTCAATCAGCAACTACTCAAATACCTCGAGACCAACAGATTAATTGGCGATAACCAATACGGTTTTCGCAAAGAGATATCAACAAGAGATATATTGGCCTATGTCACTCATATATGAAGTACTGCAATTGAGATATTGAGAACTACGAAAAATCTCGAGCGATTGCGTTGGGTATTTCGAAGGCATTCGTTAGAGTGTGGAATGACGGATTACTCAACAAACTGCCGTCCTTCGGACTGTCAGCGTCTCTCTGCAGCTGGTTTGCCAGTTTCCTTAAGATCCGATCTCTGTACGTTGCAGACACATTCACTATTAATGCGGGCGTGCCTCAGGACGAGGTCGAAGAGTTCTACCAACAAATTAAAGACATAATGAAGGCGACAAAGAAACACGAAATCACTATAATTATGGGAGACTGGAATGCAAAAGCGGGCAGAGAAACAACAGAATATGTCACCGGACAGTGCGGCCTAGGAGTACGTAACGACAGAGGAAAACGACTTATACAGTTCTGCCAGGAAGAAGAATTCGTAATTACAAATACCTGGATCAGTCTTCCATACAGGAGACTGTACACATACGCAGAACAACATTGTAAGAAATCAGATCGACTACATCTTGATCAACCGACGCGACAGTTCCGTAGTTGTAATAAGTCAACGAAAACATATCCTGGAGCAGATGTACACTCTGATCATAATTTGCTCTGCTCGGTACTAAACGTAAAACTTAAAAAGATGAAACAACCAACGAAAACCTCACGAATACAACAACATGTACTAAAACTACTAAAGGACCTCTAAACCATTAAAGAACTAACCCAGGAAATAAATGGTAATATACATACAACTATACCATATCCCCTTGAAAGCAAAAGTGTCGAAGAAAATTGGCGAGATATCAAAGCTTCGTTGAGAAACGGAAGAGTTCAACAGTTAGTAAAGCCTAAATGGAAAAAAGGAACGGATACACAGGACATATTAAATCTTATGGAGGAGAGACGAAAACACAAAAACAATAATCATAATGAATACAAGAGGATACATCTTATAATTCGCAAAAAAATTAAGGAAGCAAAGGAAATGTGGCTTCGGGAATCCTGCAAAGAAATCGAACATCTTCAGACCATACACGATGACTTTAATTACATAAAAAAGTAAAAGAACATTCTGGCATATATAAAAGAAAAAACACAACAGTGCTGCATAACGATGGTGGAAAGGCGCTGTTAACAAAGGAAGATCAGTGTAATGAATGGCAACAGTATATCCAACAACTGTTCGAGGACGAGACCAGCGAAACGATAGAAAATCTACTGACTGATTATATGGCAGAGCACGGTCCAAGCATTCTCAAATCCGAAGTTCAAAAAGCAATACACCAATCAAAAGCAAGAAAAACTCCAGGACCCGATGAAATTCCTATAGAGCTGGTAAAACTACTTGATGACGAAAGCATATCTGTTCTGACGGCATTCTTCAACCAGGTCTACCAAGCTGGGAAACTTCCCAGCGACTGGCAGAAATCGATCTTCATCGCCTTACCCAAAAACAACAAAGCTAATAGATGCAATGACTTCCGATTAATTAGCCTAATGAGTCACACTTTAAAAATACTCTTAAAGATACTCCTCAATAGAATTTATGCCAAATGTGAACACAATATTGGCAAAGAACAATTTGGATTTTATAGCGGACTAAGCACACGCGAAGCCCTTTTCTGCATGAGGACACTATTACAAAAGATTGTGAGTTTCGAAGAAATATCTATATATGTTTTATTGACTTCGAAAAAGCGTTTGATCGAGTCAAACACACAAAACTTTTCCAATATCTAAAATCATACAACGTAGACTATCATGATATGCGCCTTTTGTTAAACCTGTATCATAGTCAAACAGCAGTAGTCAGGCTAGATGACAGCGTTACAGATGAAATACCAATAAAAAGCGGAGTAAGACAGGGATGTGTTTTATCACCCCTGTTGTCCAACCTTTATTCAGAGAACATATTTCGCGAGGCTTTATATGGCAGGACAGAGGGAGTAAAGATAGGTGGCGAAATTATAAACAACGTAAGGTACGCAGATGATACTGCCATCATTGCAGAAAACATGGAAGAGTTGCAAATGCTGATGGATAGAGTGCATGAGGCTGGTCGAAGATGGGGTATTAATATAAACACCAAGAAAACGAAATGGATGGACTGTAGGTAGAATAAACATAGAACCAATTCCGATTACAATCAACAGACACAACATTGAACTGGTATCACATTTCAAATATTTGGGTAGCTGGCTGAACAATGACATAATGTGCGACGAAGAGGTAAGAGCGAGGATTGAAATGGCACATAGGGCATTCAGCAAATGGAAACCAACTCTCACTAATAGAAACCTCACAGTTCAGACGCGGTTAAGAGCACTCCGCTGTTACGTATGGAGCATTTTTTGTACGGATGTGAGACATGGACGCTTAGCGTTGACATCATGAATAAAATAGAAGCGTTTGAGATGTGGTGCTATCGGAGAATCCTCAAGATCCCGTAGACTGCACATGGTATGTGCAGTCCACGGGACTGAAGAGGTACTCAGACAGCCGAATAAGGATCGAGAACTCCTGAACACCATAAAAACAAGAAAGGTCAGTTATTTCGGGCATATAATGCGAGGTACCAAATATCACATCCCTCGCCTGATCATTCAGGGAAAGGTTGAGGGCAGAAGATGGATAGCTCGCAAAAAGCTATCGTGGCTACGAAATATTAGAAATTGGACCGGACTGGGAGTAGAACAACTATTCCGAGTAGCGACAGATAGATACCAATTCAACCAAATTGTCATGGAGATAGCCCACGCTTGAAAACAGGCACGGCACCGAAAGAAGAGAGAGCCTCAGGACGCAATACATTCACCAACTTTGTTCCTCCTCTATATTAATGATGCAGTACCCTTGTCTCCCAACTTACATCAGAAAAACTTTTACCAGCGACTGAGACTTATCACCACAGACAGGAGCAAATTACAACAATTAATCAAGATTTGGAGAAAGTTCAGGCTTGGGGCAGCAGAAATTTGGTCCAGTTCAATGCAGCAAAAACCCAAGCAGCTACGTTTACCAAGAAAGCCAATACGGCGGACCCTGACAGCATTATGACAGAATCGATCATTCCCTTATCCTCGCAAATCGGACCACTGGGTGTGTCGGTCAATATGTTCTGGCTTGACCACGTTACTAACATCGCAAAATCAGCCTCGCAGAAGCTGGTGAGCTATTTCGCATTAAAAAAAACTCTATCGCAGCAGCTACTCTTACTCTACAAAGCGCAAATAAGAGCGTGCTTAGAATATTGCTCAAACATCTGGAGTGCCGCACTTAAGCTGCTGGATTCCATTCAGAAGAGAGCTGTGCGTCTCGTCGGCGACCCGGAGCTGACCCGAGATGTGGATAGTCTGGAACACCGCAGACTTGTGGCCGAGATCTCCCTGTTTTACAGATATTTTTCCAGGATTTGGCCCGCCTCATCCCGCCCACAGCAACGCCTCTCAGACAGTCACGACAGATGGCAATACCGCACCCGTTCGCCATGTAACTAGAAACACTTAGAACATCGCTTTACAGGGACTCCTTTGTCTGGCGCGCTGCATCACTGTGGAACTCACTCCCAGGACGTATTTTCCCCCCTAATTACAACCTACAACTATTCAGGAACCATGTCAATCAACATCTTCGCACACACACCGCTCGTCGAGTGCCATAGGATCCCCATTTACTGTGTGTGTCACTGCCATAAAAAAAGACTGCCAACCTGAATATTCTAAAACCGTACTACTGATAGACTTCAACTTTGAATATTGTTTATTGGAATGATCAAACGGGTATCGATGTAAGTGATATAGACGAGTGTGAAAGTGATTCTGCTGTTAAGTGATTCAGAACTTAAGATTAATGAAAACAATCCAAATTTTGCTGAAAGGGACCATCAAGTAGACATGGATAGTGTTGAACAGAAGAGAGTAGTCAGGTAAAATAATAAAAGGGTGTTAGGAGAAACATAAACACTGTTGATGTTGGTTAGTCTTCGTTTTTTTCATTCCTTCGGATCCTTGAGATCTAGAATATACAAAAAGGATCTTGCTGCGCCAGAGTTAGAACTATTCAATAGTTTTATATAAAATTGTCAGTCTACATTCTCCATTGTGTGTTGCTGAGATTTGATATCATTTAGGGGCAGGTGTAGATTTAAGATGTATATCTGCCCCAAAAGTCTGCAAGGTATAAAATGCAATGTTCAATGGATGCTCGTAACCATTACTTTTTTTTAATGGATATACTTACACAGACCAAGATTGAAATGGTCATGGCCTGCCAAATTTGACAATTTTTTTTAATAAACCAGCCCAGTCAGTTCTGCGCTTTTGTTAGCCACTTTATGGAATAAATAAAAATATAGCTGGAGATAACTGGTTCCCATCCGTCGAGTTTATTGATTTTACTTGAAAGAAAGCTGAGTTAAGTGAGAACACTGAAAAAAACAAACGCAAATTTCCGCGAATCTCAAAAAATAAAGAAGTAGGACTCAATACGTATGGATTCACAAATGTAAGAAAACTAATACTGGCCTCCTCAATGCAACACACACCATGCACCGATGATGATACTGGTAAACCAGAGATAATAGCTTATTACAATATTACAATTGCACAAAAGACGACGTGAATACTCTAGATGAAAAGTGTTCCCATAGTAAAAGAATTGCTAGGCATAAATACCTCTAATAATTTTATTTTATTCACTTCTAGTCTGAATACACTTGAAATATCCACAGGAATATTTCTAAAATAGTTAGCCAAAGAACTTGTACCGCTTCACATGACGAGAAGATTAGTAAATCTCAGAATAACGTTTGAAATCGAGTTGGGCATCAAGCTTATTATAGGAGCAGAAGCCAGAGAAATTGAAAGTCAGTATAGGGTCAATGATGAAGAACGACTAGAAATAAGAAAAATATGTTACCTTTGTCCAAAACGACTCAAACGTGAAACTCTGTACCTATGTCTTCCTCAAATGTAAATCATGCGAAAAAATTTATAAATCAGATCTAAAATAATTGGCATATCTTTTTTTTTATTAAAAATTTGGAACAAATTCCAATAATAATAATAAAAATTGTGTAAGAACAGTATTCTATTCTTACACAATTTTTAGTAGGGTTTTTGTTAACGAAAATGCGTTTTTGAAGTGAAAACTTCTTGTGATTTGAGACTCGATGAAACTGAAACGAGGAAACGGAAAAAGCGACATCGATTTCAATTTTTTTTAGCGCCGTTAGCCGGCTGAGAACGGAAGTGATTTGAGACTCGATGAAACGGAAACAGCGAGACCAATAAAAAGATATAGATCTATAGAATGTAGCCTGCGAGAGAATGAGATAGAACACAATATACGCATATTCAGGGATCCTAAGCGATATAGTAATGGAGTAAAAATGCGGTGCTATGATTGGTATTCTGAAGGTCAGAGGGTGTTACAATTTTTACCGCGCTTTTTCAGTTTAAAGCACATATACTTGGGTTTGCAATAGGAATCTTATGTAGATAGAGTCAAGTTTAGTTTAAGTTAATTAAACAGTACTTCATGCCGAATGTATCAGAATTACCCATATCTTTACGGACCAGTGAATTGCTTTTAACAGGTCTGTTAGTGCAGTGGTCATACCTTCTGCTTGTGATATGCACGGCCCGGGTTCGATTCCCGTCGGCGGCATGACGTCTTTTTTTTTAATTTAATATAGTTTTTAATATCACTTTGCTGAATTTTTCATTTGTCTCGTGTGGTTTTAAGCACACACTTTTTTTCTTAGTATCCCATTACATAGTATCAAACATTTACTAAGTAAAAACGCAGTAACTCGCCCGTTTAGCTGTAGTTACTGCATTTTTGCCTAGCATTATTAGATGTGCCGCCATTATCTCAGATTGTAAAAAAAGCTGACAACTATCTTTTTTTGGTAATATTGCTTTATTTAAGCAAAGCTCCAAATTTAATTACCAAAAATAGATCTATCAAACAAATAAATAAGACAATGAAATCTAGAATAAAGTTACTATTGAGAAATTTATAGCATATTATTGAATATTCGTGTAATTCAAACTGATAAATATGTAACTACATGTTTCGAAACATTACATTACTTTTTCATGGACCATTTTGAAGTAAAGTTTTAAGGCAATTTAATCTGTTAAGTACTTGATTTTATTTTTGATACATTAATTTTGTTACCTCGGATATTTTATTAAATTTTTTATAAATTTTTTTATTTTCTTATGTATGGGAACTAAATTTATTTTTAAAATTTCATTCATTTAATTTTAAATATTACATTTATTATTTTATTTAAGGGAATTTTTTAAAAATTTAGTATTTCCTTTAATGATGTCTCTTATCGACTAAAATTTATATACTTATTTACACACAAAAACTATATCCTTTTGAATAATTTATTGACATAAAAAAATATGTTCAGAGCAAAATAAAAGTCATAAAAGTTTAGAAGATTATTGAAACGATTCGTTCAAATCCGTGGATTGAGAATTATCTTTCAAAGTAATCTAAAATATTTTGATTTCTTCTTTATCAGAGGGCATAGCTTTTTAATTTATACCCCTAGCCCGACATTTAATTGGAGGGAGAGCTATCCCATTCCTTTCTAACAGTCAATTAATCATGTCGTAGTGACTAGCGTAAGTTAAAGAATATCTTCCACGCTTTACAAAGACTGACAGATAGGGCCGTTGTCGGACTTTTTATTTGTGATGTGTGATCAATCGATTGTAGAAATTAATTTCATGGATTATCACTTTCCCAGAGTTTGCTGCTTGTACAGCAACTCTGCGATCACATATTTGGAAGCTATTAGCGTTCATATAAGCATGTCCACTGTCCAGGCTCAAAATATTTGACAGTTATTGCTTCTGCAGCGATTTCTGCAGAATTAACTGCGAAGGCAAGCAAGGAAGAAAGGATTCTAAATACTATAATTCTAGGGGCTACTTTGCATTGATATAGCTGTGGTAGCATGATTATTTTTTGTAGGTCAGCAGAAAAACAAACCTCATCTGGGTTAGTTTGGGTTAGTACCTATTCCGCGTTTCATCTGATTTTCCTTCCTTCTTCGAGTTTCTTTATATGCACAGTGAATGCGTTGCAAACGGGTTTTCGGCTAGAAACGCGTGACGTACTTTTGCTGGTGTACTTGTCTAAAATGCAGTAAAGTTAATGCGTTTATTATTAGTAAAACATGGTGTTTCCATTTAGATACTTGAGCAGAAGCCGTAAGTCATATGTTACTGCGTTTTTCGCTATGAACTTGGGGTTATTGAGTTTTAGATTAGTAAACAATGACGTTTTATGGTATACCACTTACGTAGTAAGCCTTTTTTTATAATGTTCGGCACACACATGAAAGGAAATAGGATTTTCCTTTTGTGTGTGTCCACTCAACGAGCCGTGCATGCGCGAACAAGATGGTGGACGTTGGACTTGAAGCGCTGTAGGTTGTAGTTTTCGGGAGAGATGTTACTCGGAAGTCGGAAGCCCATTCCAGAGCGAGGCAGTCCTCCAGATAAAGGAGTCTCGTAACAGCGTCGTCCTAGGTGTTCGAACTGAATTGTAGGTTGATAAGCTGCTTGTGTCTGACAGGTGTTTCTGCTTGGCACAAATCTGGGCGGAGTCATAAGTTCCAGCTCGATCGAACATGTTCCGTGGTAGTATCGATAGTAAAGAGATAGGTCCGCCACTTTTCTTGGATGTTCAAGGCTATCAAGGTCTTTAGTCAATTCTGGGTCATCCACAAGATGGACTACTATTCCAGAGATGGTTTTATCTGGGCTTTGTAGAACAGTAAGGGCTGATAAGGTGTATGGTGTATGTAACTGGTCTATGTAGTGCTCCTAGCTTTTGTGCTGCTGCCTTGGCGATTTTGGCGGCGTGATTACGCCAAGACATATTGTTTTCTACGTTGATGCCCAGCAAGCTTATGGATGAGGTCAGAGTCAGTGTTTGTCCTGTCATTGATAAGTCACGTCCTGCGGTGTTTGCTTTCTTTGAGAAGATAATGATAATAATAATGATAATGATAATAATGATAATGATAATTTATTGATGTCAATACAATAATTGTTCACACAAGTCAAGTAATATAAGACAATTGCATTTTATTAATTACTTAATCCTAAAAGTTTCATAGAAACATTTACAACACATTAAAATATCTTAAAACTAAAACAGCATTAAAGAATATTCAAATATCAGAGATATCATAGTCTATAAACACCTACACACAGTAAAAGACATTTTTAATAAGAAATTTTTTAATTCTAGATTTATAACTTTTGGCATCTATAGCTTGGAAGCTTGTTAAACAGTTTGATTTCCAGAAACTCCGGACCAGTTTGACATCTTTTTAGCCTACAATAATTAATTGCTAAATTTTCTTTGTTACGTGTATTGTAGCTGTGCAGATCACAGTGGGTTCTATACTTATCTTCGTTGTTCCTGATATACAAGAGGTTTTCGAGGATATAGACCGATGGAAAAGTCATTATTTGATGTTGTCGAAAGGCATCCCTACAGTCCTCCTTGAAGGATAGCCCGGCTATTGTTCTTAAAGCCTTTCTCTGCAGCCCAAACACTCTACAAGCATGAGATGAGTGACCCCATACAATAACAGCACAGAGTGCATGAGAGCATAATAAGCAGTTTTAAGAGTATTCACCGAGATACAGTTTTTAAGCCCCCGCAAGACAAAAGCACTCTTTCTAAATTTTCCACACACCAAGTTTACATGGTGATCAAATTTAAGTTTATTGTCTAGCTGAACACCGAGAAATACTTCACTTGCTCTGGGTTATCAGGCAGACTAGATAGATCTCTTAGAGAGAAGATCATTTTGTGTGTCTTCTCATTGTTAAGTAAGAGTCTATTCGATCTGAACCAGTCTTCGACCCTCAACTGTGCCACAGACAGTCCCTCCACAACATTCTCCACTGACACTCCATTGCAGGACAGAGATGTATCATCCGCAAAGAGAGTGAAATTCACCGCAGGTTCCGATAGTGGTAGATCGTTAATATAGATCAAAAATAAAATTGGGCCCAATATTGAGCCTTGCGGAACACCTACATTCATCTCCCTCTCCGCGGACGTGGCATCCCCAATCCTTACAACTTGGGTCCTTTGTTCAAGGTAGGATTTAAGTAACAGGATGCTGCTTGGATGGAAATTTTAATATTCAAAAAGTATATTGTGGGTGACACAGTCTAAGGCCTTGCTAAGCTCGCAGAACACTGTAGCATTAAATTTGAGGTTCTCATAAGCCTCCAGAATGCATGATATCGGGGATATCATCAACCAAATTTTTAGCAATGTTGGCAAAGTATTTATTATATTCCTCTGGAGTTATACTTATTTCCTCTTCTTTACTTTTTAGTTTTCCACGGAACCGATCAATAATCCGCCACATACTGTTTACTGGATTTTTAGAAGAAGCAATTAATCTGTCATTACTGTTTATTTTTGCTGCTTGAAGAGCCTGTTGATATCTTATTTTATAATTTTTAAATTCTGACAGAGTAGCCTCTGACCTATATTATTTACAATGATCGTTTAGTAGGTTCAATATTTCCCTCATACCCCTTAAATTATCATCAAACCAGCTGATGTTCCTGGATTGGTCAGTACGAACTAATAGGGTCTTCTCGGGAAAACACTGCAGGAACGCACTCTCAACCATACTCAAAAACACATCAAACTTCACATCCACACTCATATTGGCCTGGCCAATGAAGTCCCATGAAAAAGTACTCACCACACTATTAAAATTGTATCAACCTCTCTCTGTTATCGGTCTACACAGCCTCTTTTCGTGTAAAGCTTTTACCTGAGTGTTCACAAAAACACAGAAATTTACAAAGACATTGTCAAGACATGCATCCTGCCTTGGATTCTCAGCTACTTTTTGTTCAAAACCATTGCTTCCGAGAATGTCACAAAGCAGAACACACTCCCTTTGACCTGTACCAAATTGCACGTTAAAATCGCCAAGCAAAATTATATTTTTATCAATATCAATTTCAGATAAGATTTGCTCCATGACTTCTAAGTATTGTTCAAAATTACCCGTGGGGGGTCTATAAACAGTGATAAGATAAGCTCTTAATTCCAATAAAAAGACAGCACTTATTTCAGCACCTCCCTCGATACTCAACTGGACGATTGCATGCAGGTTTGATGCCGCAACAGTCTGCCTGGTTAAAATTGCTGATCCACATCCTCTACGCTGGGTTCTCGCAAAGCCACTCTGGACACTGAGATTATCAATGGAGAAGGTATCCAGCTCATCGTCTTTGAGCCAGTGTGTTTGTTGACGTTGCCCCGATGATCCCCGGCGTTGAAGATTTAAAAAATTATTTACTATAACCCCTTTTGGCCATAGATTTGCCGACATTATCTCATCTCTCTTTTCGCGAGGTATCATGACTTTAAAGAAACTTCTGTATTTATCCCTTTTCGTTATAATTTTTTCACAACTGCAGCCCTTATCTAGATTTTTGCTTTTTAGGTATTCTATGATTGAATTCCCACTTCTGGTGCCAAGCCAGAAATAAACAGCAATGATAATTTTGGAGCTGTTTTTAGGGTCAAGTCTTCGTCGCTGGTTCCTTTTAAGGGCTTCGGGCGATCGGAATTATTTGTTTTTCCTTTTCGCCTTCCATTTACTAAAGTCCACGGTGTCTTGTTTACATTATTTGCATTAATCGCATCGTCATCGCCAGTTTCAGTGAGGTTAGGTGAAACTGGGTCTGTCACTTTTGTGACAGCCAGTGCGTTGTCAACTTCATGGGTAACATCGATTGATCGATCGGTGAGCGGTTCAGGCAGATCGACAGCAACACTCCCATTTCGACGTCTCGGTTTTTCGGTTTTCCGGACTTCATCCGCGCTCGCACTCCCAAAGACTACACTTTGCTGTTTTCCAGCCTTATTTCGACGATTGTTTTTATTTTGGCTGTTATTGTCATCACTGAGACTCACCGATCCGCAGTTATCGGCTCTTTGATCCTTTCGAGTTTTGGCCTCCACTGCTACTTCGCCGTCAGTGCTAGTGCCACCATCATTGTCCGACTTACGGTCCCTGATAGTAGGGGCCACGCCAAGTGTAGCTAACGCCACACTTCCCTCCATGTCTCTTCTCACTTCAGGGTTGACGTTGACATGAACATGCGCACCATCATGAGAAAGAGGATTTGTTTGTGATCCCCTGTCACCCTTCGGCAGCAATTCAGAGGTTAACTCGTTAATTAATGCATGTAATCGACAAAACTCAGCTTTCTGCAACTCCTGAATTTCTTTTATCAGCAACAAAAGCGTTTCCGCTTCATTTTTACCCAAATCGGGTACCTCATTACCATCGACTGGCTCGCTTTACGTATCGTTATCGGCAAATGACGGACAGCACAATTTATTATAGCCGGTCACTTTAATGCCTTTTACTCTTACCGCACAGGCGAGATGATACACAGAGCCACAAACTACACATCTTACATCACTATTGGTAGGACGCGAACAACTTTTACATGGCTTTTTATCAATATTTTTAATAACATCACGCGTCTTTACGCGTCGGCGCCATATAGATCGCTGCTTGAGTCTTTCCTGCGTTAAACTGGACATTGTTTTCCACACCCCATTCCACGATGGCGTTCATATCCTCATTGTTGGCAGCAATCTGATTTTCTAGCTTGTGTTAGGAACGAGTAGCGGTCATTGGAGTCCGCGACATGAATGATGATATAACAGTGCTGTCGTCTGCAAAGCTGTAAATAGAACTGTTTGTCCTTTCTAAGAGATCGTTGATATAGAGCAGGAAGTGTGTGGGAGATAATATACACCCTTGAGGAACTCCGGCATTGATTTTAAATTCCTACGAGAGATGTCTATCAATACCAACTCGGATGCTTCGATCCCTTAGGAAATAAAAGCAGAGCTGGTGGTAGCCCGTATGCTGTCAATTTGCTTAACAATCCACCATGCCACACCGTATGAAATGCTTTGAATAGGTCGAGAGCCTCTCTCTGCACGAGATTCGCCGTAGCTCTCGATTGCTTTGTTTCACAGGTAGATCAGGTAAGTGAGGAGATCTCCCATTGATCTCTGTTTGCGGAAGCCATACTGGCAATCGCTTATGATTAGTTTGTCCATGACTTTGGACATGATGGGAACTTAGGCAATTGGGCGGTAGTTATTTGGAATCATGTTTTACCTTTTTTCGGAATTGGCTGCACCTGAGCCCATTTCAACCTACAAGGAAAGCATGCAGTTCTATATGATAGGGAGAAAAGCCTGCATAATGGAGCTGATAGTTCACCAGCACATTTCTCAAGTAAAATTGCGGGAACACCATCTGGTCCTGTGGCCTTGTTAGTGTCTAGGCTCTTGAATATTCGTTTCACTTCGCGTTGGCGAAATACCAGGCTAGGCATTGAAGAATTCACTCTCGGGATAGTTTGAGGAGTCTTTCCTTGAGGATCTAAGATAGAATTTGATGCAAACATTTCGGCAAGAATGTTCGCTTTTTCTTTGGCCGTTTCCGCTATTGAGCAATCATCTTTGGTTAGTGGTGGGATTGACGTCTTTAAGAAACCCTGATTGACAGCTTTAGCAACTGTTCAAAAGGTTCTTGATCTGCTCGTTATGTAGATATGTTCTATATTGTTGGCATAAGGATACTTCTTATAACGAATAATTTTACTGCATTTTTGATAGTAATTGATGACGTCTCATCACTTTGTTGAAATAATGCAAATTTTTCTTTTGTACTTTGGGCAAAAAATTATATTTAAAAAATAGTAATGCAAAAAGCTGGAAAGAACCTATTTTAGTTAAAATCTGAAAATCAACAAAAATTAACTTTACTAAATTTTTCGCTATGAATGACGGCAGTATAGGTCCAAAATATACGAAACCTGCATTTTATCAATAAGGAATTAAGAACTAGGTAAATGAACACAGAATCGTCAGAAAGTTTTTAAGACCAATGAACGTGAAGTTCTAGGAACTTTGCTCAAACTTGCACCTAATCTGGGAAAATAACCTGCCAGGAATGCGATCGATGTGTAAATGATGATAAGTAAGCAGCAATCTTGCTGTAAAATTTGACAGAAAAACAGAATTCATTTTTCTGAAGCTCAAAAACGGTTTTTTAATAGAAATAAGGTACAAATTCTATTTCATCATCATCCATATATTCAAAAACAGGATAAAAGAGTTTTTGCAGATGTTTCATTTAGAAGTAAATTTAACAGGTGCTTTTGTATATTTATATATTCATGACTTATACGAACGCCAATATGGAGCCTTTGTCATTTAAAAATCAAGTCTAAAAAGTCGGATAACTTATCGTCTATACAAGCAACCGCAAAGAAAAGGCAACAGATTTGGGAACTAAGATAAAATGCAACCTTATACCCAATAATTATTTCTAAAGAGAAAAAAAAACATTCCGACGACGAAAGAGCAGATGTTGATAGGGTGGAGTGGAGAGTGTATTCGGTGCACGCTTACAACTGCCGAGAGAGAAAAATCAACTCAGACTTTACAGACCGCCGATCAATACTCGTTTTGGGCACATGGGACACCAGCCAATTGGTCCAATGAGTTCCTTTATACGTTAATGGATTGGATATATTCGTTGGCGGAGGATTTCTATGGGACGACAATAATTATCATGGTTGGTGGATTTTCTCTTAATCCTGATGGCGAAGCTATATTTAATTACATTTATATTTTAGGTTCCTGACATACATGAAAGTTGGAAATGAAATCCGGCTTTAGAGTGCAGCATATATATTATAGTCACCAGGTCTTCGTCAGCTGGTCTGGTCTATATAGGTACTTTTATGATACCAACAACTCAAAAACTTCCAATAAAACAATCAATCATATCAAAAGTTAAAAGCTTGCTAACTAGTCGAGGTTTTTATAATTTTAAGTTTTAGGTATGTACTGTTTGTCTTTAAATATATGTATAACAACATATGTGTTACCTAATTGCTTCCATGTTCCTTTTCTTAATTATTTCTGCATCGTTTTTTTTTTATTCTAGTTCACAGTTAATTTTATTCTATTTTAATGACGCGTTTGTAGTATAGTGTGTTAATTATTTTCTTACCCAAATGTATCATCTATGTTTGTCACCAATAAACTGTAGCTTGTATCTGTGTTTGGTATGATTCATATTGCCATCGCGAGATCACTGGAACTTCGGACGAATTAGCCAGTGTTCGTCCAAACATTGAGGCTTATCCTCACGAATAATATATATCCTTCTGAATACATCCTACGAGGGTGTCCTAAAAAGTGTAAAGTATACACTTTATTTCTAGCAGGTGTGACGTGAAAGGAAAACAGCTGATGCTTAGATGATTTACACCAGACAGGATACCTAATCTTCGGCTTCAATAATTTTCATTGCAATATTTTTAGATTGTTACGCTAAATTACCTGAAGATTTGTCAATATACAAATGTTGAATATAAAAAAGCTGGAAATGATTTTATGATACGCAAAAGGCATCAGGACCGGACGGAATACCTGCCATCGTGCTAAAGAACTGCGCCAACGAACTAACACCTGTTTTTTCCAGGCTTTCTCTTTCTTACAGAAAAGCGATTTACCCATCCTCTTGGAAAGTCGCTCGAGTGCAACCTGTTCCAAAAAAAGGCAAGAAAACCACGCCCTCAAACTATCGCCCGATTGCCTTGCTTCCAATAATCTCCAAAGTCATGGAACGTGTAGTCAACCAGCAACTACTCAAGTACCTCGAGAGCAACAGAATAATCAGCGATAATCAATACGGCTTTCGCAAAGAGAGATCGACAGGAGATATATTGGCCTATGTCACTCATATATGGAGTAGGGCAATTGAAAACTACGGAGAGTCTCGAGCGATTGCGTTGGATATTTCAAAGGCATTCGACAGAGTTTGGCATGACGGACTGCTCAACAAACTGCCGTCCTTGGGACTGCCCGCCTCTCTCTGCAGCTGGCTGGCCAGTTTCCTTAAGAACCGATCCCTACATGTTGCAGTCGATGGACACATCTCGGACACATTCACCATCAACGCGGGCGTGCGTCAGGGCGCAATACTTTCACCAACTCTGTTCCTCATCTATATTAATGACCTGCTGATCGAAACGAATAATCCTGTTTACAGTTTTGCAGATGACAGTACCCTTGTCTCCCACTTTAGATCAGAAAAACCCTTACCAGCGACTGAGACTCATCACCGCAGACAGGAGCAGATTACAGCAATTAATCAAGACCTGGAGAAAGTTCAAACTTGGGGCGACCGAAATTTGGTCCAGTTCAATGCAGCAAAGACCCAAGCAGCAACGTTTACTAAGAGGGCCAATACAGCGGGCCCTGACATCATTATGGCAGGATCGACCATTCCTTCATCCTCGTCAATCGGGCTGCTGGGTGTCTCGGTCAACAGCAATATGTCATGGCATGACCATGTTGCTAACATCGCAAAATCAGCCTCCCAGAAGCTTGGTGCGCTATTTCGCAACAAAAAACTTTATACACCGCAGCAGTTGCTCTTGCTGTACAAAGCGCAAATAAGACCGTGCTTAGAATATTGCTCACATATCTGGGGTGCCGCACCAAAGCATACCCTAAAGCTGCTGGATTCCATTCAGAAGAGGGCTGTGCGTCTCGTCGGCGATCCGGAGTTGACCCGGAATCTGGATAGTTTGGAACATCGCAGACATGTGACCGAGATGTCTCTGTTTTACAGATACTTTCACGGCAGATGTTCCCAGGATTTGGCCCGCATAATCCCGCCCCTGGCAACTCCTGTCAGGCAGTCCCGACAGACGGCAGGAGCGCACCAGTTCGTCGTACAACTAGAAACACCTAGAACATCGCTTTACCAGAACTCCTTTGTCTGGCGCACTGCATCACTGTGGAACTCACTTCCAGGACATCTGTTTCCCACTAATTACAACCTACAAATATTCAAGAACCGTGTCAATCAACATCTTCGCACACACACCGCTCGTCGAGCGCCGTAGGATCTACCTTTAGTGTGTGTGCCACTGCCATAAAAAAAAAAAAA
>MU189831.1:48479-69915 GCA_016904865.1 Pissodes strobi | reverse complement strand
TGTTCCTATAGATAAAAATCTTGTTCTGTTGGCCGATCCTACGCCGACAGAATTGCGATGGCAGAGTTTTCATAAAAATTTAATTCATGCAACTTGCCTAACTCACGAATAAAATAGGGTTGCGGAAATTATTAGAGCTTGCTTCCCGTTGGTCAATGACCTTATTTTAAGTCGCACCTAGCAGTATCATTTAAAATATTCAGATCCCCATCGAGCTGCAACATTGTGGTGTCATTGGCAAACAAATAAACTTGCCCTACACCTCGAGATCCGCAAAATCATTTATCTACAACAAAAACTTAATAGGACCAAGAACAGAACCCTGGGGGGACGCTAGATTCAAGCCCATGATGATCCGAAGCATAGCCACGAAAAGATGCGTTCTGTTCTGCCAGGCAAGTTCGAAACGAATCATGTGTCCTACCTCTGAATCTATATAGGTCTAACTTAGGCAACAGTATCCCGTAATTTACGCAAACAAAGGTTTTTGATAATTCACAGAAGACTGCCGCAACCACTTCCAGCTCATTAAAGCTAATATTCAACTTTCCCAGGAAAAAAAGTAATATTGCATCACCCGTACTTCTCCCTGCCTGGACGCCAAACTTTTCAGCCCTCAAAACTCTGTACCTTCCCAGAATTTCTGTAATTCGTTTTTTGACCCATTTTTCCACAATTTTCGATAAAGATGGTAATAGAGCAATGAGTCTATAATTTGCTACCTTGACCTGATCAGCTCCCTTAAAGAGGGGAATGATCCAAGGGATATAATGGATACATACATATTTTTCAAAATATATTAAATTTAGAGTTCCAAATTTGAAAAAATAATTCTTCTTCTCTATGCCTATTATTGTTTTTATTCAATCTAAGTCTTATAAATATGAAATTCGTGGTTCAAAACTTTAAGGAATATTTTTTAAAATAAACAAGAACTGACAAAAGTACTCATGGGGCCCCAGACTAACCCATAGTCGAAAGTGTATTACATGTCAAAAAACAGTAGATCATCTTGATGATAATACAGCTTGTCAAAACAACGGTCGTTTTGTCTATTTTTCTGTCATCTAACTGTTTTATTTTATTATATATATTGTTACAATTAATAATAATATTAGACATAAAAAGTATGTGCCAAGTGCGAATCACGAGCTAATCCATGAGATATAGCATTTTTAGAGATATTAGGAAAGGTCCATATGTAACCTGTCAGTCAGATTTAAAAATGCGGGAAGCGTAATATATGCATAGATAATAGGTCATTTTGGAATGATAAAAAGAATGAATTTTGTGTGCTGTATTAGAAAATCGGGTCCAAAGTTATAATTGATTAGGTGACACTTCGAATGTTTCTCTGGCGCTGAAAGTCGCAATTATTTTGCTGAAGCAACAAACGAATGCAAACGTGTGATTGACCAAACTAAGAACAAACACAGTCAAAGGATCAGGAATAAACTTTTGCACTGCCCCAGTGACTCCAGGAATTTCTGGTCGGTAGCAAAGACGGTAAGCAAAAACTTTACAAAAACGTCTCTCCCACCCTTGACAGACACGGTGACTACAGCTAAAGAAAAAAGCAAACATGCTCGCCAAAATGTTTTCTTCGCACTCTACCTTAAACGTCCTCCAAGGCAAGGCTCTCCCCACCATAACCAACGTCCATACTACTATGGCAGGAATTAAGCTTCATCAATACGTGTCATAGTGTTTAAGAACTGCGCCAACGAACTAACAGCCATTTTGTCCAGGATTTTGTCTCTGGCTTACCGAAAAGGGATTTACCCATCTTTTTGAAAAGTCCCTCGAGTGCAACCTGTTCCAAAAAAGGCAAGAAAACCGCGCCCTCAAACTATCGCCCAATTGCCTCGCTTCCAATAATCTCCAAGGTCATGGAACGTGTCGTCAATTACCAGCTGCTCACGTAGCTCTAGACCAAGAGAATAATTAGCGATAACCAATACGGCTTCCACAAAGAGAGAACGACAGGGTATATATTGGCCTATGTCACTCATGTATGGAGTAGAGCAATTGAGAACTACGGAAAATCTCGAGCGTTTGCGTTGCATATATCGAAGGCATTCGACAGAGTTTGGCATAACAAATTGTTCAACAAACTGGCGTCTTTCGGACTGCCAGCGTCTCTTCGCAACTGGTTTATCAGTTGCCTTAAAAACCAATCTCTGCACGTTGTAGTTAACGGACACATCTCAGACACATTCACCATTAATGCAGGCATGCGTCAAGGCACAATACTTTAACCAACTCTGTTCCTCATCTATATTAATAACCTGCTGACCGAAACCAATAATCCTGTTTCCAGTTTTGCAGATGATAGTACCCTGGTCTCCCAATTTATATCAGAAAAACTTTTACCAGCGACTGAGACTTATCAGCGTGTCCAGGAGCAAATTACAACAATTAAACAAGATCTGGAGCAACTTCAAACTTGGGGCGATTGAAAGCTAATACGGCGGGCCCTGACATCATTATGGTAGGCTCGACCACTCCTTCATCCTCGTCAATCGAACTACTGGATGTCTCGATCAACAGCAATGTCCTAACATGACGACGTTGTTAACATCGCAAAATTAACCTCGTAGAAGCTTGGTGTGCTATTTCCCAACAAAAAACTGTTTACACAGCAGCAGCCGCTCTTGCTCTGCAAAGCACAAATAAGACCGTGCTTAAAATATTGCTCGCACAACTGGGGTGCCCCATCTAAGCACATCCTAAAGCTGCTGGATTCCATTCAAAAGAGAGCTATACGTCTCGTCGAGACCCGGGGTTGACCCGGGATCTGGATAGACTGGAACACCGCATCATGTGGTCGAGATAGCTCTGTTCGCTAGATATTTTCACGGCAGATGTTCCCAGGATTTGGCCCGCATCATCTCGCCCATAGCAACGCCTGTCAGACAGTCACGACAGACGGCAAGAGTGCACCCAATCATCATACAACTAAAAACAACTAGAACATCAGTTTACAAGGACTCCTCTGTCTGGCGCACTGGATCACTGTGGAACTCACTCTGTTTTCCCCTAATTGCAACCTATAGCTATTCAAGAGCCGTGTCAATCAACAGCTTCGCACATACACCGCTCGTCCACTGTCATAAAAAAATGTCTTCCGAAATAATATTTAAAAACCATATTTTCAAGCTCTGATATCAGCACGAATTGTATTCCAGCGACTATAAAAATAGCTGGATTACATTTTGGGGTCAATGCCTTCGAGGTGTTACGATACTTAGTTATACTCGGTTGTTAACTTTCATACTAGTTTAGGTTAATGCAATTTTTCATCACAGAGCTTTCAATATATGGAAGAAAACGAACACTGGGCATCTACATACTAAAAAAATAGAATGAAAAGGATATAGATTTTCTAAAGTATTGCAGTTATTTATAACATTTTCACAGATAAATCGAGCTTTGGCAAAAGCCAACATTTTCTCCCAGCAAAGCCTGTAATTTAGATAATTCAGTATGTTACGTTAGTCTTTTCTGTTATATAGTTATGGTGGATATAATTTTCTTGTTATGGTTTATCATTTATCATAAAACGTAAAAATAAACCTAATATCTCTAGCTTTGAAGGGCATGACCAATAAGATTTTTACGACTATATTAATACAGTATAAACTGAATCAAATTTTAAATTACATGGTATAAGATCGGTTACGAGCTTATTAATAATTAGAAGTCAACGGTCAGTTAGAGAACAAACCTTGCCTTTGCGCTACACGACGCGACTCGACGATACGTGCCGTTAAATTAAATTTTAGTAAATAAACTGCTGAGTACATTAACATTATAATTACTTAGCTATTCTGCTCCTAAATGCGAAACTAATTTATTTAAAGTCTTGTCTACATTTTCATTGATGAAAGTAGAAGAAAGATCGAAAATAAAAGAACTTCTGTACCTTCCACTGATAAAATATTTCTTGAATATTAATCCTTTCTTTTATAGTTACAGCTTATTTTTTTTGTTGTTGTGGGGTATCATTTATCATAAATATCATAAATAAACAAAATATCTCTAGCTTTGGAGGGCATGACCAATAAGATTTTCAAGTCTATACTAATATAGTGCAAACTGTATCAAAGTTTAAATTACACGGTAAGATTTATTACGAGCTTATTAATTGGATTGCAATCGTCAGTTAGACAAGAAACCCGCTGCGTTAATGGCAATACGCCGTGTGTTGTGGTTTAAATTTAATTTTGCTAGTAAGTAAACAATAATTACTTATCTATCCTGCGTTAATTTAACTAGTTATTTCTTCACTTGAAGTTCTGCTGAAATATATTTTATCAAAAACGGTTGGTCAAACATCTATTGATATTTCATTATCTTTCTTCGTATGAATTGAGATTGCCAACTGATCATTCGATAATCGGCAACCCTATAGCGACTCGATAAAGTCATTGTTACGTTCTCCGGTTTTCGACGGATTGTGCGCTTGAACTCCGTCAAAGACCGTACAACTGCCATAATACTAGTCAAACTAAAGTTGTGGTTTTTAGCGCGGGGTTTTCTTTAAATGAAATTCTAGTCATGCCAAGCCCACATAACCACAAATATATCGACGTAGCTACGTCGCACTTGCAATTAGTCACATATTGGTAAACAACAGCTTTGCCGGTGTTCGACCGAGCAACTAATGTTGCAATTGGGGTTAGTTCAAAAGAATCAACCGAACTATAAATAGGTTTTTCTCCTTGAAGTAAATTATCGAAAAACCAAATAATTTTCATCATATTTAAAAATCAAGGATGTGCATTCAGCCTTTCAGTCATTTCAAAAATAATCCCATTCAATGGCACTGAACTTTGTGATTCGAAGGGCACTGCTGGTGGATTTGCTAGTTACTCTCAGGCTGTGTTTGATTGCTCCTCATTGAAAGGATTTTACGACCATGAGTACCAGTTTGGCAGTATAAACTTGAGTGAGGTGACTGCGATCACAGTCATGAGTTATATCAAGAAATTGAAATCCAAAAGATCCAGAGTTTTTACAACATAGGGAATGTGCTCACATTCTTGCTAAACAATTTTTTTTTATATTCGACACACACACAAATACTATACCATACAACGAACGGTGCGTGTGCGTAGAAGACGGTAGACGTTGGACTTGAAGCGCTGTAGGGTGTAGTTTTCTAGAAAGACATTACTCGGAAGGGCATTCCAGAGCGAGGCAGTCCCGCCATCGTATCGTATGTTGATGAGCAGCTTGTGTTTGACGGGTGTTTCAGTTTGGCATAACTCTGGGCGGAATCATAAATGCCAGCTCGTTCGGAACACCTTCCGTAGTAGTATCGATAGTAAAGAGATAGGTCCGCCACTTTTCTTCGATGTTCAAAGCTATCAAGGTCTTTAGTCAACTCTGGATCATCCACAAGATGGACTGCTCTCCTCTGTATGAAATGTAATATCTTGAGCAAGTGTTTGGGTGCCGAGCTCCACACATGGGAACAGTATTCCAGAGATGGTCTTATCTAGGCTTTATAGAGCAGTAAGAGCTGATGAGGTGTATACAACTTTTTTGCTCTATAGACTGCTCCTAGCTTTTAGGCTGCTGCCTTGGCGATTTTGGTGACGTGATTATGCCAAAACATGTTGTATTCTACGATGATCCCTAGCAAGCTTATTTATGGATGAGGCCAGAGTCAGTGTTTGCCCTGTCATTGAACGAGCAGCGTTCATTGGAGTCCGCGACATGAGTGGGGATGTGAGTGCTGTCACGCTTTTTCCTGTTTTCTATTTTTTTCTAGGCGCAATACCTTCACTCCAGAATTAGAGAACTGGCAATGAATACAATTTTAAGTTAAATTAGAATTCATCACTAGAGGAGGCGTAAATCCGTACAAACCATCGTGAAAGCGAACAAATTAGGCCCTAGATAAAATATCGGAGAGTAGGGTGTGGGTATTTATATAATGGCGCCACTACTTTTTTGACGGATAAAAAAGAACAGAAAATCCCCAAGTTGAGGTTGGAGTTCGTAAAGACTTAAGCTTCGCACGACTAAAGAAAATAATAAAAATAAGTTACTAATTTGATCAGATTTGAATACCAGATATTTATCAGTATTAACAATCGAAAAATAAAGCAAATACTCTAATATTAATCAAAAATCATAGTCAGTAACGAATGATAGCAATAAAGGTAAAATCAGTAAATCCAGAACTTTCAATTATTGAGCGCAAATAGTATAAATTAGATACTTACTTCTTGCTATCTCCCTTTTTGGAACACTGATATTAAAAGCTAACTAAATAAAACAGGTAGATAGGTAAACAGAGAGTCCGTTTCTTACCAAAAAGAGAAATGGTTGGTTATAATGCGCAAAGAAAAAAAAACAATTTGGTTGAAAAGCCAGTAGGACTTGACCTCAAGTCAATTATAAAGAAAAATAATAATAATAGTGGTACCTTCGGTACTCTAGACCGCTTATGCCTGCAAATAACGACTATAATAAAAGTAGGATACGATTAACTTTACTTGATTACTCTACGAAAAGAAACAAATAAATAACCGCTTACAAGAGTCGCTAAATACCCAAATCAAGATTTGTTTACAAGAAGTTACAGTACGACTATTTATGTATAGGTATTAGTTGCAATATGTTGGTAACGGCGGCATAATTAAGATAACTAGTACGACTAAGCGTTATTGAAACAATCAATCGATTAAACTTTAAAGTAAAAAATATTTTAAGTTAAGCGCAAGTACTCCAAGTTTAGGGTAGCTTACTTATGACGGAGCTTTTTTTCCAAAATTTGGTGAACGAAAATAAAACAATTTAACGAATAACGCAAAGTTCACTAGGCCGCAATATCAATATAGTAGCACTCTAAATACAGGTATCTAAAATGAATGACCAACTTATAACGTTATTGAATGTAATTAATTGGAAGTTCAATAAAAGAAAAGTAGACTTAAAACAAACAAAATTGATCAGATATATTAAGGGTCAGTCAAAAACAGACTTGTTTTAATTTAAACACAATTATCCAGATTTTAAGATTCCAAAAAAATACACGAGGCAAACAAAAGGTTTGACCTCCTCGGAGAGATTTTGAAATTTAAATTATGTTTGTTAGTTAGAGGAAGGAAATTAAGGGTTCGAAGGCTAATTAGCTCGGTATACACTAACCAGAAATTAACGTAAATATATATTAAAAAAGACTGATTTCTCACAGTTTGAAGAGAGCTCTCCAGAAGCAACGTGGAACACGAGGAACAGCAGGCAGAAACCAGCTAATTGCCCAACTGAAAAAGGACTCTACGTGTAGTTGAAGATAGCCCCGTCAAGAAAATCCAGCAGAAAACTTGACTCTTAGTTTGGGTTAATTTGGGTTAGTGTAGCCAAAAAGGAAAAACTCGGCAGTAAGACCGGTCGGTAGGGCCCTGTGAAACATCAATATATTCAAGGTTCCGCACATAACTCATAATTAAAAAAAAAACATTCACCCTCAGAGCAATTAAAATAAAATGTGAAGGAAAAAAATCAGAGGGAAAAACGTATTTTTTTTACCTGTGAAAGGGTAACGTTGGAATCACTAGGTTGCCTCAATAGATGGACGGAAGGCCTCTGTAAGGGAAATTAAAATGGAATTAGAGTCCATTCACATGGCTCCACAAAATGGTCGACACTCAATAAATACCCAAGTCAACTCACCTGACAAAAAGCAGTACTAAATCCCGTTACGGAATGAGTTTCAGGTAACAAGCAACCAACTAACTAAAGGTAACGTACTGGCAAGGCCTGAAACTAAAAAAAAAAACGGATCGATTGGAAAATCCCACAAAAGGTAAAATAAATCTACTCCAACCGCTGCTACAAGCGGCAAACCGACGTAGAGTGACCTACACGGACCTTCCCGAAAGCAAAGAAATTTCCTCCAGAATCCCCATTTTAAAAATTACGACCGGCCAATAGAAATACAGCCTAGAATCTCATTAATTTCAAAAACAAAGAAACCGTGATTTTGGTACATTTGTTTCCACCATAATTTTTACCCGAACCAAACAAAAGGGCATAGTGATTTGACAGCTATTTCCATTAAAAGAAATGTGTTAAAGTAAACCTCAACTCACACGATATCAAAAGATTCTCGACAGTAGCGCTTCATTCTAAAATCAATACACATCTACGTGAATGAAAATGCCATTATCGGTCGTGACTTTCAGGGAAATGACAAAAAGTAAATGTAATTCACTCTCACTATTTCATCTACCGGGCGGCAGAGGTCATTACAAATAGAAATAATTTTGTTTGGATCGCTAACCCAAATCCTCATGTATTTAACGCATCTGTTAAAAATAATTGTTTTCCTTAAAAGCTTAAAACATCAGTCATAATCCCTATCTTTAAGGGTGGATGTAAAAATTATATCACTAATTATATAGGCCTATAGGTCTCTTAAATTTCGTAGCAAGAATATTTGAGATATTACTTTACGATGATCTCTTAAATAATGTTTGCAACAAAATTGTTGATCAGCAGCATGGTTTTACTGCAGCTTTACAAATCATGCTTTTGCTACCGTTCACATAATGTCTGGGTTGTCAGTGCTGACTCTGAATCCTATATTGGAACCTCCGGAGTACAACAAGGAGGTGTTGTTGGTCAACTTCTCTTCATTAATTTTATCAACTCCCTACTTGAATGCATAAGATATTCATGTTGTTTAATTTTTATTAATCATTTCAAGATCCTTTAACAAATCGTTTCATTATCTGACTGCTTCCAATTACAGGAGGATCTCAACTCATTGACTAACTGGAACTGGTTTGTGTAAAATAAAATATCTCTCAAAGCCGGAAAATGATTCACAGTAACGTTCTCCAGAAAAGCAAACTCACTTAACTTTATTTATGTCGTGCAGCGGCGACAGGAAATCAATGACCTTGGGTTTTATATGCAAGGCAATTTTAAATTTGCGAAGAACTATAATTTTATTGTTAATAAAGCTTATGCAAAACTGTGTTTTCTTATTTGTAATTCCACAAACTTTGTAAGCATCAGCACAATAATCAATCTGTATAATGCTCCAGTGAGGCCTCACCCTCGATAGTTTGGTTATTCCTGGCCCACTGCCATAGTGAACGTATTAAACGTATCCAAAAGAAATTTCTCCGATTTATTTAGGTTGGATAAAGCAATACCAAACCCTTTGCTTCTTATCAAAGTATGCTGAATGCAACAAAAATTCTGTAATAGGAGTCTGTGATTTTCATATACAAACAGCATTAAATAACACAAAACTTTACTTATAAATTTTATAAAGTTTGTTGTTCCAAAAATCAATCTTTGGTGAAAACGTCATAAAACTTTAGGTACGGAGTATCCATTAAATAATCTTTTATGCCAAATGTTGATACGTGGCAATAATCGCTTTAAACAAACATAAAAGCTCTAAAGAAACTAAAGATATAACCATTTATAGATTCTAGATCTGCCACACCACTTTGTCTACTGATTTAACTCAAACCTAATTAAAACCTAACAAACCCAAACTATTTTGTTTTTGTATGATACTTTATACTGTGATTTCTTCTGTAACTGTAATTTCTGTATTCTTTTTTATTTTATTCTTTTTACTATTTTTTAAGAATTTTTTTATTATCTTCGAGTTGTACCCTTTAAATTAACTAATTTGTTGTCTTACATTATAATTACTTTAGGGTATTTTGTAAAACTAAAGGATTATAAAACTACGATTACACTATACATGTGTGTATTAAATTAGCGTTTCCAACTAGTCTTTTGCCTGAAATATCTTAATATCGATAATGTAAACTACAACATGCGGCGATGTAGTTTTCATTTCGACGAATAAGCCCAAAATAATGACATTTGAACCATGATAGTGTTTTTCCATTTCCATAATCTTATAGTTGAACTTCCGCTTCGTCTTCGATCGAATCAACACGCCTTTTGTAGCGACTTCTATGTCGCCATTTTGCGTGAACACGTGGCTATCATTCAGTGACCGTTGTTTCACCCCGAGGAGGAATCGGGTGTCCTTGCCAGCAGAAATATCCGTTCACACTGGTATCCAGGGCGATGAGAACCGGATGCTCCCGTGGGATCATTTCTGTCTGTGCCTGCAAAGATTCAGGTCACAGCTACTACTTTACGTGCTCCACACCTCGAAGGATCAAAAATATAGTCACTGAGCCAACATTCCTCTCAGTTTGTTATACGGACTAGAGTCCTTAGATGCATTAGTATAGAACCACGTGGCTTGAGATGGGTGAAATGGAACATAGGACTATGATTGAAGTCAGAGGCCCTTAGTTGGGCGATCCGAAGCATACTAAACCAAGTTTCTTGGTGAATGCCGTCCATCGAAGCCAGTTATTTATTTTTTATTAATTAATTTTTATTTAACGAGTCGCTAAAATATCAGCGTGATTATATTAATTTACATGTAGGCTAATTTACATAACTTTGTAATACCCAAAATAATTAAAACTTAATGGTCTGCCTATATGTAAACGTCCAAAATGGTGTTTTCGGCAATTTTATTCAAATATACGATCAATAAAACCATGGAACATTATTGAATCTTATTTTAAATGTCTTTTCGCCTACACTGCAAATCCAATTTTTGGTAATGGCTTATGAAATATAAATTAGAATAGTTACTACTACTCGCACTCGCTTAGGCATTAGATTGTTTTTCAAGCGAGGATTCTATGAAAGTGTGGAATACTTCTTAATTTTATATCCTATTCTTTCTGGTTTGGTGAAAGGATTATTTGCAGACACAATAGGCGAATTGGCAAATAAAATCAAATCACACTTTCGCCCTCTACTACTTTCGCTGTTACTCCTATTACCTTGAAACCGTTTTCAATTTATACCTTTTGTATATTTCGACTGAGAAGGTCAAAATATGTATATAGTGTGGTTTAGTAAAAAGTAGTTTTTATGTGTCTATTGAAAATTGATAATAAAATTGCTTGGTTCCTAGCTCGATAGAAAGAATAAGTTAGTGCTCGCTTTGGCTGGTACTGCATCTCGATATTTCTAAATGATGCATGCATTTTTTTAAATATTTTCTATTATATCTTAGTTGTACACTTTGTGCAGTAAAAGGTATTTCCCGACATTTTGTGGCCATCCTACAACTTTCATTTTTGGAGGTAGTAAAAATTGTTATATGCAAGTTATATCATTTTGTTTGCGCAAATTATCGATAATTTTCTTACAGTTTGTTTCTAGGTTGAGTGTTTGCCTTTTTCCTGGAATATCTGTGTGTGCAAATTATCGATAATTTTCTTACAGCCTTTTCCCTGGAATATCTGAATATCGATAATGTAAACTACAACATGCGGCGATGTAGTCTTTATTTCGACGAATAAGTTAATCCAAATTCATGACTACGTTGGGGTTTGGAACCTTCGGCAACATGCACTAAAAACAGAGTTTCATCCACAATACCGAAACAGAATTTTTGCACTCGACGCGCGTTTCGCTAACCATGTTAGCATCATCAGGAGAGGATTAAAACTGCAAATTCATGACATTTGAACCGCGATAGAGTTTTTCCATCTTAATAACCTTTTAGTTGGATTTCCGCTTCGCCTTCGGTCGAGTCAACACGCATTTTGTAGCGGTTCATTTGTAGCCATTTTGGGTGAACACATGGCTATCCTTCAGTTCAAATTCAAGTTATATCATTTTATTTCCGCAAATTATCGATAATTTTCTTAGTTTTTTTCTAGGTTGTGTTAGATTAGATTAGACTTTTTTCGGAGGCTTCCAAAACGGCCTATCCCCAACTGTGACCTGTAAGATCTATTATCGCTCTCCTTATTTTAAAAACAGCTCATCTAATTTTGTATTTCTGATTATACTCCATAGCCTTGGTAATGACCCCTCAGCGTAGCATGTACTTACTGGATCGGTTTCGCCCATGATATCTTCTCAGAGTCATCTAGCTCTAGCGTGGGTTGTAATATCCTCTTCTTCTTGGTAGAAGCTGCCTAGAACAGTGAGCTTCGCTAACGAACTCTTAATAAATTCCTCGTTATCTCTGTTCAGCTTGAACATTCTTCCATTCCTGAGACTCCGTTGCAATCCATTTCATAACGGATGCTTTAATAGTACAGTTGGAAAGGAATCTGATTCCACCAAGGAACCCAACGACTTCAACGAGTCTGAATTTCGTTGCCTCGTACCTCAGAATCCAGGATAGGGTCACTTTATTTTGATTACCAAGCTCGTTCAATGCTTTGTAACAACTCTCTACCCGTTTGGATGTTGTACTGTCTGACTATACGAGCTTACACCAATCATCCACGATGTTGAGAGCTCCTTGACTCTAGTGCTGTCTGGCTATCGTCTGACTGTCGGCACCGCTATTCTTTTCTGTAAATTGACTGAGAGCTATACGCGCTTACATCAGTCATCCACAATGTTGAGAGCTTCCTGACTCTAGTGCTATCTGACTATCGTCGTAAATTACCACCGTCTCATTGGTGGCTTTCCTGTTCTCCATTGTCTTCGTGCAGTGTTTTATGGTCATGACTTTCGCCTGAAACACAGTGGCTAGATTTCCCATAGATATTGAAAGACTTGCTCCGTCCTTAGTTCGTATATACCAGCTAAGACACCTTGACCGGTCTTCGAGCCGTCAGTGGGCATGCCCAACACATAGTTTGCCTTAATCTCTTTCAGCAGTTATTCGTTGTCGCCACCATGACCCTTGGTTATTGGTGCTTGTCCTTACAACAGTCTGTGGGCTACCGACCTAGCTGCTCCTTGTATATAAATATGTGTAGGTTTTTTTAATGTGGTCTTGGGTTGTTATTAAATAAAATGTTTCGAATAGTTTAAACAGTTTAATGAATCTTGATTGACGGATGGTGATTTAAAAAGAATATGACATCTGTACAGTCAAATAAATGCATCAGCAATAATATCAATTTCTACTTTTGGTAACAAAGATAGTTAATGTGTAAAGTATTTAATGAAAATATTAAAATAATAAAATTATGTATCTAAAAATTAACATTTCCTATGTGTTGGTGGTATCTTTAATAACACCTCCACAATGGCTGTAGGTGTTGAGTTTATGTTTCTCGTGGCGCACACGCACTCAGTAGGCTCTTCGTCCTCACTTGCCTGATTTTTGTCCACTAAGTCACTGCTCCATGTACTAACATGGATCTCACCACTCTCGTATATAATCAAATGGTCATCTTAGGGCATAGATACCAATTTTTTACAAATATTCTTCTACGCCTGCATAATGCTATCATAGTGTTCTGTGTAAACTTGTAACTTGTAACCTCTGTCAACTTTTGATCAATATTTTTTCCTCTGTTGAGAACTAGTGGTTTTAGCTCTCTCAGGGCTGTTCTTCGTTTGAAGGGCACCGCTCTTGTCTATAAATTGACTGAGAGCTATAGGCGCTTACGCTCCTTGATTTCTCTCGGAGAGCGTGCCGGTAAATTTTCCACGCACCACTATCGCTATATCATCTGCAGTCTGCATATCCTAAGCATAGATAACTTTCAGCAAAGACTTTTGAAATATATCATCTATCAGGATTGCCCACAACAGTGGAGATAAGATTCATCCTTGGGGACATCCTCTGCCTACATACCCATTGGCATATAATAGCTGGTACCTGTTTTCTCTCTAACGCTCTCTTAAAGGAGAGGGTTGAAGCATGATTAAATGTCCCTTATATATACAGAAAAGTGGTTATTGCTACTAACTCTTTGTCCTCTATTGGCTTTGAGAGTAGCCTATTTAGATCGTCAAATGAGAAGCCCGTCGATCTATTGACGTTCACTTAATGGTAAAATCATAAGTATGTTGAGCATTAAAACATCAAAGTGTTAGTCCTGAGCCAGAAAAAAAAGTCTTCCTTGTATGACCGGAAGTATTGGTATGACCAACATAAGTTTTAACTTATAACTACAATGGTAGGTGAAAAGATTCATGGATATTTTTTATTAAATATAATTTATCCTATTTTTTTTATGGCAGTGGCACACACACTAAAGGGAGATCCTATGGCACACGACGAGCGGTGTAGTTTTAAAGATGTTGTTAAAAACGGTTCTTGAATAGCTGTAGGTTGTAATTAGGAGGAAAAAGATGTCCTGAGAGTGAATTCCACAGTGATGCAGTGCGCCAGACAAAAGAATTCTTCAAAAGCGATTTTCTAGGTGTTTCTAGTTGTACGATGAACGAATGCGCTCTTGACGTCTGTCGTGACTGTCTGACAGGCGTTGCTGGGGGCGGAATGAGGCGGACTTAATCCTGGGAAAATCTGCAATGAAAATATCTGTAAAACAGGGAGATCTCAGCTACATGTCTGCTGTGTTCCAGATTTGGGTCAACTCCGGGTCGCTGATGAGACGCACAGCTCTCTTCTAAGTGAAATTCAGCAGCTTTAGGGTGTGCTTAGGTGCGGCACCCCAAATGGGTGAGCAATAGTCTAGGCACGGTTTTATTTGCGCTTTGTAGAGCAAGGGCAGCTGCTACGGAGTATACAGTTTTTTGTTGCGAAATAGCGCACCAAGCCTCTGCGAGGCTGATTTTGCCATATTAGCAACTTGTTCATGCCAGGATATATTGCTATTGACCGAGACATCCAGTAGCCCGATTGACGAGGATGAAGGAATGGTCGATCCTGCCATAATGATGTCAGCGGCTGCCGCGCCGTTTTGAAGTTCTTGGTAAACGTGGGATTTTGCTGCGTTGAACTGGACCAAATTCCTGTCGCACCGAGTTCGAACTTTCTCCAGATCTTGAATAGTTGTTCTAATCTGCTCATGTCTGCGGTGATAAGTCTCAGTGGCAGATAAGGGTTTTTCTGATCTAAATTGGGAGAGAAGGGTACTGTATTTTGTAAAATTATATACAGGATTATAGGTTTCGGTCAGCAAGTCATTAATATAGATGAGGAACAGAGTTGGTGAAATTATTGTGCCCTGAAGCACGCCCGCATTAATGGTGAATATGTCTGAGATGTATTCATCAACTGCAACGTGCAGAGATCGGTTCTTAAGGAAACTGGCAAGCCAGCTGCAGAGAGACGCTGTCAGTACGGAGGACGGTAGTTTGTTGAGCAATCCATCATGCCAAACTCTGTCGGATGCCTTCGAAATATCCAACGCAATCGCTCGAGATTCTCCGTAGTTCTCAATTGCCCTACTCCATATATGAGTGACATAGGCCAATATATCTCCCGTCGATCTCTCTTTGCGGTATTTGAGGTACTTGAATAGATGCTGATTCACTACACGTTCCATGACTTTGGAATTATTGGAAGCAAGGCACTTGAACGATAGTTTGAGGGTGTGGTTTTTTACCTTTTGGAACAGGTTGCACTTGAGCGACTTTCCAGGAGGCTGGGTAAATTCCTTTTCGGTAAATGGGTGTTCGTTGGCGCAGTTTTTTAACACTATGCAGATATTCCGTCCGGTCCTGATGCCTTTTGCTTATCTAGTTCTTTGAGGATTTTACGAATATAACGGTGATGAAACTTAACTTCTGCCATGGTAGTGTTGATGTTGGATATGGTGGGGAGAGCCTTGCCTTGGGGGACGTTTAAGGTAGAGTGCGATGAAAACATTTCGGCAAGCATGTTTGCTTTCTCCTTAGCTATACTATTTATAACCTTTGACAAATCTTCACTAATGTAAATCAAAAGAGCACACATTCACTCGCGCTTTCTTACACCTTAAGCATTAGTGCCATAAATCCGTAAACGTTGTTGAGCATTACGTTGGGATTCATTAGAAGCTATCGAAAATTGAAAAAAGTTTATCGCGAATTGAATTGATAAGGTTGACCGAAAATATTTGCATGCTTTTTATTAAATCAAAAAAAAAATCCGAAAAAAATACTATTTTGAATTTTGAAATCAAAAACGTTGAAAATTCACTTGGCTAGTAGTTCCTATATTCTATCTATCTCTAGCTACACTGAGAGCTTAATTAAATAAAAACTACGTAGTGAATACCACCGTGTATATGTCGCAGTATGTAGGTTTTGGAACCGTATCTAAATCACAGTACGTAGTATGTAGGCTATTGACCAGATATAATAATAATTATATAATTCCGCTTCTAGTCACCAAGGCCGTTTAGATCAGGCATATAATTAGAGAGCATGATTCAATGCGGTAAAATGCGCTTTTTAGACTAAAAAACGGGGCGTAGTATGTATAAACACCTATACTTTGCATACGCTTAACTGCTATATTTTTCTGATTTTATGTTATGTTTTCCTTACTTTGCAATATATTTTATTCAAGTATGCAATTCTGAATTTTCTTCCGCATTTCAATACTTTTATTGTCTATTTCTATTTCAATGAGTTTCCTTTAGTTTTTCAAGATACCCATTATATCATATATCTATAGTGCAGGGTGTATTCTAGACCGGGTTATATGCAACCAAAAACCTTAAGAATATGTGCATTATGTGCAAATTTTTATTTGTAAATTTATGCACGATATATGCAACAAAAATACATAAATATGCAATGACTATGCAGTAATAAAACGACAAAATTTTGATTTCACAAGTTAAATTGTCACTAAATTAGGGGATTGAGTATTAAACAAAAATAAATTAAAGTTGACAAATCCAATTATCCTACATGAATTTATATCGAACCTATATTAATATTAATTTGAATAATAATAAGAAAACGCACTAATTATTACGTGTGCTTCAAGGTTTTGAACTAAAAAATTTTGGCGTCTATCACTAAGGACATGTTTGTATAAAGAAAACGATTTCTCTAAATCTACTGAAGTATAACTTCAGTTTAATTTTGGAACTAAGGCAGGTTCAATAGCCAAATTATTTACAGTTTTCTCTGACATTACGTTTAACCTGTGTTTTTTTCTATTAAACTTCCTAATTTTGCCATTACTGTTTTTCCTACCACATCTCGTGTTATTTCCAATTTTGTACAGGGTAGCACGAATTCTAGTCTATATATGGGGAACTCGAGGATCATAGTAGGAGATACAGTGTCGTTTAAATTAGGGCAAAATTTCGCATTTAGATGTCTAACATTATGTCGTTTAGAAAGTTTTAAAATTCCGATTATTTCCGGAGATATCCGGAAAATAACGAAATATTGAAAAATCGTTTTATTTTTTCCTGAGCTTACTTAAAAACGGATTTCAAATTGAATTGCCACGTTTGCATTGCCACTTTTTCCGCTCTATCCAATGGTGGTATCCAGTTTGGAATCCGACGTTTCGGATCTCTTCCAAAAGAAACCTCGCAAAACCCGACTTCAATTGATGACTTGTTTTTCTCTTTTTCATGTATGGGGTGTCCCAAAACCGAATGTGTAATGTCTAATGAAATAATATTTGAAGTAGGCGGGTTACCTCAATATGAACACCATTGTGAAATCGGGTGAAGAAAACAATGTCCAGTTTAAGGCAATAAATAATCAAGCGATGGGATTTTCGTAAAGGATTTTCCTTTTGTGTGTGCCGAACTTTAAAAAAATAATAACACTTTTCTATGAAGTATTTGTAAGTGAATGCAAAAATATTAGTTTCTGTACGTATCTGCTTTTAATTTAGAAACAATCAAACTTGCTTAATATAAATCACATTTTTGTGTAAGTAAGTGAATATCAGCACGTATCTATTAAAATTCATCTCACACCATAGATATCGGAAGTTGATTATTTTTACGAAAACCGAATGAGAACTATAATTTACGCTCTTACAAATCTATTTTTTCTTCTAAAACGTAACACTAATCAAATCTAAAAAGGTAATATATTAAAAGGTTCCTGTCCGAATAAAGCATTCTTTAGAAAAATATTACTGTGATTATCTGGGCGTAATCCACTAATGATACATTCCGATCTTATTTGTCTAGTACTGATTGACACCAAGTTTATGTACAGGGTGGCCCGTTTATTATGGGATAACACCTTATCTCAGAATCTACGGGGTATACCAAAAAAAGTTTAATACAAAAGCTATTTGGATTTACTTCAATTTTTTAAATATTATATTTTTATATATACAGGGTGTTCGTATTTTCGTCGACAAGTATCAACTTCCTTATTTTAAAAAGAATACCCAGTATATTACAGCATTTTTAAATTCCTCAGAAAATTATAGACATATTTTATATATAATATCCTATACCTAAGTCTAACCGTTTTTGACATATTTTGAATATTGTGTGAAAAATGAAGTTTGCAGGTCTAAATATAACTATCAATTTTTCCTATTGAGAGCCTTTGGTATTTAATTGGAGTTTGTTTTCTAGTAAAAGGGGATCTACTTTAGTAGTCTGTGTTGGCATTTTTATAATAAATATTTAGCATTAAAAATAACGGCGACTTTGTATATTCGAAAAACTTTTTTTTAAAATATTGGCAATATAACATTTTTCTATATGTATTGTATGCTGTATTTATTTATTATAAAAATGTCAACACAAACCACTAAAATAGATCCCCTTCTACAAGGAAACCAATTCCAATTAGATAATAAAGGATTTCAATAGGAGAAGTTGATAGTTACATTTAGACGTGCAAACGTCATTTTTGACATAATAAATATGTCAAAAACGGTTAGACTTAGATATACAATATTATATATAATATATATCTAGAATTTTCCGAGCAATTTAAAAATGTCTTAATATACATGGTATTCTATTTAAAATAAGGAAGTTGACACTTGTCCACGAAAATACGAACACCCTGTATATATAAAATTATAATATTTTAAAAGTTTAAGTAAATCCAAACAACTTTTGCATTAAACTTGGTACACCCTGTAAATTCTGAGATAAGGTGTCATCCCATAATAAACAGGCCACCCTGTACAGGGTGGCTCGAATTCGTGTCTATGTATGGGGAACTCGAAAACCGTAAGAGATACAGTGTCGGTCAAATTAAGGCAAAGTTGCGCATTTATGTGCCTAACAATATGCTGTTTAGAAAGTTTTAAAATTCCCAGTATTTACGGAGATATCCGGAAAAAACCGAAATTTTGAAAAATCGTTTTATTTTTTTCCTGGGCTTATTTAAAAACGGATTTCAAATCTAATTGCACTTTTGCATTGCCACTTTTTCCGCTCTATCCAATGATAATATCCAGTTTGAGATCCGACGTTTCGTCTTCAAGGGATCATCATCAACTTTCTTTTTTTAAACACGAACTTTATTTTTTTTATCGTTTTTCAGATGGTATTGGCGTTATTAATATGAGTATGTGTTTTTATTTTTTTTTTTAATTTTTATTTTTTTTTATTATTTTTGTAGTATTAAAAATTAAAAATAGTAAAATTATTTTTTACGAGAATATGGCCATGAACTATTACTCAAACAAGTTGCTGAGTGCATTTTATTTATAAGCAAAATTCCAATACGAGTTTTCCATCAAAGTTCCTATAGTATCACGTAGTATGATTATAAATTGTTGATGTTCTCTATTAAATAAATTTTTTAATTGGTTAAAAGTTGGGAATATTTTATCTTTGCAGTAAGCAACTTGTTTGAGTAATAGTTCATGGCCATATTCTCGTAAGAAATAATTTTACTAACTTTTATTTTTAATACGCCCCAATTTTCCACTTAATACACAAAATAAAATAAAATATTTTTATAGAATATAAAAATTTCAAAAGTACCTACCTTAAATTATTTAAAATTACGCCAAAGCAAAATATGTAATCAAAAAAATAATAAAATAAATTTTAAAAAAATTAAAAATAAACACATAGTCATATTATTAACGCCAATACCATCTGAAAAACGATAAAAAAATTAAAGTTCGTATTTAAAAAAAGAAAGTTGATGATGATTCCTTGAAGATGAAACGTCGGATTTCAAACTTGATACCATCATTAGATAGAGCGGGAAAAGTGGCAATGCAAAAGTGCAATTCAATTTGCAATCCGTTTGTAAATAAGCTCAGGAAAAATATAAAACGAATTTACAAAATTTCGGTTTTTTCCGGATATCTCCGGAAATACTCGGAATTTAAAACCTTTCTAAACGGCGTATTGCTAGGCACCTAAATGCGCAATTTTGCCTTAATTTGACCGACGCTGTATCTCTTACGGTTTTCGAGTGCCCCATACATTGACACGAAAACGAGCCACCCTGTACAATAAATTTGAGTTTTCAGATCGAAAAAAGCTTTAGACGTTCTCACTTAAATTTAAAACGATGGACATATTATGCTTATCTGGACTTTCTTCCAATTTATTTAGGTAACAGAACGTTAAATACTTTAAGCTTATACTTACAGACATACTCACATCACATTCAAAATCTGCAAACTGGTATTTCTTTCGACCCAAGGTTCCATATATTTATTTCCCCTGGGCCCTATATTATTTAGTGGAACGGTGAGTAACCAATAATAGGTAGGAACGCTTAAGCTATACACAAAAAATAAATCAATTTACTAAATCTTGACTTATAATATAAACGGCCAGGCAATACGTTTTATATCGTGTAGAGATAATTATCACAAGCACATATAACTTTTAAAAAATAGAAAATGAGAAATAAATTTATGCTATAAATAATATCCGTAAAATATTATTGCCATCATTGGACTGCTTAAAATATAAACGATTTTCATAGCATCTTGATCCCTCCATGATAATCTTAATGGAAAAATGAAGTTAAAGATCGCAATGAGTAGGTTTCTTCTAGATTAAATTGGCTGAAAGATAAGAAATTAATTGTACCAGAAATATGGCTGGATTACCTTGGCGGTAATAAATAAGCAAAATAAAAAAAAAACTTCTGTTTAAAAAAATATGTAAATTACCCTAAAAATCGAAGTAGGCAATATTATGTAGAGTATAACCTACAGTATTTTGTAGATTAAAAGTTGTTTAAATAAAAAACAAAATTGTTTTTCTACTCCTATAGGGACAACAACTGGGGCTATTAAAAAATATATGTTTTTTAAAGAAATTCTAGTTGAAAGCAATGGAGGTATCTGCCCAGTTTTGAGGGCAAAATACAAGAAAAACAATAGTTGACCGTAAAAATACAACAATATGCTGTATCAAAATATACCCACGTTTGGGGTTATTGCTGATACGGTAAGGGGATATTGTGACACAACACTATAATCCTGTGTTAGAGATAGATTTAAATGCGTGGAGCAGTATCATACAGTATTCAAATCGATGGATTTAGCTGATACTTGATGGAAATTCATTGCAAACTTTTGAAAGGAAACAACGAAGTTTTGAAAATGTCCACAATTTATTTTTATTAACCGTGACACGTGTTTCGGCACACGGTGCCTTTCTCAAACGGACTAACTAAGATTATGCTAAGAGTAAAATATCCTAAGTAGGTACAGAGGAAACCGACATATAATAAAAAAAAAGAAAGAAAAAAGGGGGTATGGAAATTCCAAGTAATATTG
>MU189831.1:0-48469 GCA_016904865.1 Pissodes strobi | reverse complement strand
TTATTTTTGAGATGTTTTATCTCATATTATAAATAAATAAATAAAAATAAATAAATTGCAAAGAAGTTTCATAGTGCTATTAAGAAAACTATGGAAACAATAACATTTTTACGTTGTTTTGTTTTATAAATTTGACGTCTCGATATTATAAAAAGTTGAAGTTTGGGCTAGTTTCTTTCTTGTCGATGAGCTAAGAACAAAAAGTAGCTATTATCCGTCTCTTTTATGACAATAATAATAATGTGGCGACAGTGCAAAGGGAATATTATTTATTATATCCTCATCAATGGGTACAGCATATAGACGCTATTAAAACGACAGTAAGAAAGTTTAACGAAAGGAAAAGCTTAAAAAGAAAGAAAAGGACTGTAACACGAAATAAAAACGAAAATTTGAATAATCTTGTATATTTTCTACATATCCTCCTTCATTTTGAATACATTTAACAAGTTTTCCCTCATTTTATTATTAACAGGGGCAGAAATAGGCTGCTGATATTTTTTTTAAGTTAAATATTTCATCTTCTATTATTTGGCTTAAAACGTTAAGATCTGGAGGTCTTTTTGTAACACACCCTGTTTTTTAAAAATCCCCACAAAAAATATCTAGGGGATTTAAGTCCGGGCTGTTCCCTGACCATCTTATAGTACCATGGCTACCGATCCAAATATCATAACGGTTGTTTAGATAGTTTGTGCTCTCCGTTTAAATTTCCGTCTAAAAATATCGGACCACTTATTTTGTTTCCAAGTATCCCCCACCAAACACTCAGCGACCTACGCCCCCGAATTCAAACCGGCTGAATTTGGTGAGGGTTTTCTCTGGACCAACAATGTTTATTATTGCGATTAAATATCCCTGCTATATTGAAGGATGACTCGTCGGTGCGTAGAATTTTATTTAAAACCTCTGGATCCTGCTGCATAAGCCTTGCCATTTCCAAAGCATACTCAAGTCGGTCCCGCATCTTTTGTTCCGAAACATTCTGAACGGCCATACATTTATAAGGATGAAATTTGTTAATTTTTTAAATCTTCGTTTTCATTTCGTGCTACAATAATTTTCTTTCTTTTGCTAAACTTTCTTACTGTGTATTTATTAGTCCCTATAGTTGGTACCCGTTGTTGAGGATATAATACATGATATTCCCTTTGCACTGTCGCCACATTATTATTATTGCCATAAAAAAGACGCACAATAGTTTTTGTTCTTCGGAATAGCCCATAGACACGAAAGCTATGTAAATTATTTTTAATAGTTCAAATAATGACAAACTTCAACTTTTTACAATATCGAGATTGTCAAATTTATAAAACCAAAAAACGTAACAATGTAATCGTTTCCATGGCTTTCTTAATACTACTATAAACTTTTTTGCAATTTATTTATAATTTAAGCAAAAATATGTCAAAATGGCTCACCCAAATATCATCAACATATATACATATTTCAAATCAAAAAAGATCTTTCGTTTTAGCGCATAATAAAAAAAGGTGAAATTGCCTATATTTTTCCATTTTTTGATGCGATACTTTTTTCCTGAAAACTTTAAAAGATAATATGGAAAAAGCTACAATAATTTTTGTGCAAAACTTTTTTTTCTCTCTTCAAAAATAAAGGCTCCAGGTAGCCACCTAAATATAATCAAAGATCCTGCACAATATAATGTTCTCTCTATCATGGTCATTAGAATAATCATTTCATATTAACAAGTATTAATTTACCTTTATCTAATTTATATCATAATTGAAATAAATCATCTGCTAATATCTCTATTTCTACTAATCATTTTTCCTCCCTTTAGTAACACTCGCAAAGGCCGTAATAGCGTAACTTTCGCTGAGACTATCGCGGCAGGCGAAGAGAATGATCTGTCCAATGCCGAGGATCCTGTTGAATACCCTCGATGGATGAACCAACGACCACGGTACCGTCATGCTTTCATGTGCCACACACGCATACACCATACTCAGTCAGATACATTTAGATTAGTCTAGGAATAAAAAGTAGTGTGTTGCATTAAGCTGGTAACGGGTGCGGCCAAGGAGACTTTATTTGAAATGATCGGCAGATTTTGCTTGTAGTTCATGGGGCAGTTCATGAGATCATAAAAAAATAATATTAAAAATTACGAAAAGCGGTTCTAAACAAGTAGAATAAGTGAAGCTTCTTTTACTAAAATATCAAGATATGTCTTTAAAAATAGCTAGCTATAATTATTAAGGAAGCGACGTAAAAGCATCCCTGATTTTGCGACTATTTCAAATAAAGCCCGCATCTGAAATTTTGGAGAAACATTAAATTATACATTCATTAAAATGTATTTATGTCTAAACTAATAATCACCTACCTATATACCCATATGTAATTAATTTATCATTCTAAGGGCTTTAGAAACTTGACGACAAGCATCGGTTTTCGTATACCTAAAAGTCTGGAGCAAAATCAAATTAAGAATGACTAAAGTTCTGTGCCTGATAAAATTGCTAATGAGAAACAAATTTAGTACGTTATACCTGAGAAATTTCGCAAAAAAACGCGCATACTGTCAACGCTTTTTCAAGACTTTCGGTAATGAAGTGATGATATAAAGGCAAAAATGCTGCCTATTGGCAAATCTTTCAGTAGGTTCTGAAGTTTTTTCAACAAGTTTGAAAACTATAATTTTTTAGGTTAGTTTGGGTTAGTAAGTTTTCCAATAAGAATGATATGATTTTTAAACGATATGGTAGAATAGAATATAATTGAACGGAGTTGGCGCTGATACCCACGTCTGTCACTGCAACCTATGCAGGTTTATTGTAGCACTACGAATCATGCTTAGAGGACCTCATCCAGTCTGGTCTTTCTAATCAGACTCCACAATGGAGTACCGGCCAGGACCTACCTTGCAGGTAGGTCCTGGTTTGGTCTCATCTAGCCTTGCATACCTGAGCCTGTAGAGATCCTCATACTCGCACCACACGTATTTTGGAGTTTCCTCCTACTCCTCCTGACAGAACCTGCAACGGCTATTATCTGCAAGGTAGATCTTTTCCATGTCTGTTCGTTCTACAGTGCCCCGTTAGCTGACCCACTAATATTCTTATCGTCTTGCGACACCTCTTAAGTAGATCTGCGTAAATTTTGGGAAGCCGCGTTTTATGAACTTTTTGGCCCGTAGTTGCTTCGGTGTTTGTAACCACCAGTTTAGAGATTGTTTATCTATCCAGCTGGTTTGAAGACTCTTCCTGCGTGCGCCCTGTTTTGCAAGATTGTCGGCTTCTGCGTTGCCTTGATGGCCTTCATGGCCCGGAACCCACGCAATGGTGAGCTTATTGTCACGACCAGCCTCTTCAAGGGCACACATGCAGTGTTTAACTAGTCTAGGTCTGACCTTGTGTGCACTAACTGATTTTAAGGTTGCCTGACTGTCGGAGTATATGACTACCTTCCTTTTTCTAATGCTCAATTTCTCTATCTCCATGGCCCAGTGTTGAATTGCCGTGACCTCTGCTTGGAACACTGTGGCTTGATTGCCCATGTTTATGGAAACATTTGACCTCGGTCCGTGCACCCCGGCTCTCACCCCTTTACTGGTTTTAGAGCTGTCGGTATACCTTGCTTGGTCTGCTTTTATAGAAGGCCCCCTCCCATTCTTCCCTGCCTGCAATTGTTACTGAGAAGGGTCTATCAAACCCATAGGACGGTTGTTTCGTCTGATGACATTTCGAAGAGATACTTGATACCCTCTAGTTTCCAGCTTCTGGGCCTTTCCCATTCAATGATGAGCTTCTTGCCTTGCTTAAGCCGGTAATGTAGCATTCTTACGTTCCCCTGTATGAGGATATGTAATGGAGGTAGATTTAGCAGGACTTCCAGTTCTGCAGTTGGAGTTGTTCTCATCGTCCCCGAGACGCACAGACATGCCTGCCTTTGTACGCCTTCTAGTTGCCTAATTGCACATTTTTGCGTGGCGTTTATGCCTCAGGCTATAGAGCCATAGTTACCATGGGTCTTATCACCATGGTAGTAAAGTTATACCTGTCACTAGTTGTCATTTATATTCAGTCTACTCTAACACGTCATTAGAACGTTTGGTATTATCCAAAGGGTTTATGAAAATAGACGTTCTTTTGTAATAACTTTTCGCGCACTTCGTGAACACTTTGGTCCAAATAATCGCCCTTCTTTGCTCGCAGTTCGTGGCATCGTTGAGAAATTTGAAAATAAATTTACTCTTCACGATGTAAAAACACCAACAAGATGTCGAAATCTTAGAACTGTTGAGAATATTGCTGCTGTAAGAGCTAGTGTTGCTGAGGTTCCAAATTTATCAATTTCTCGTCGTGCATAAGAGTTAGGGCTTAAAAACACGACAACTTGACGGATTTTGCAAAAGGGCTTGCATTTACACCCGTATAAGATTGTTTTGACCCAAGAACTTATAATCTTCAGAAGAAACTCATTTTTGGTTAAGTGGATATGTTAACAAGCAAAATTGCCGTTTTTGGTGTGAAAACAATCTACATCAAATTCACGAAAAGTATTTGCATCCGCTAAAGGTAACTGTATGGTGTGGTTTAGGGCATGGAGGCATGGGGCCATTTTTTTTCCAAAATGACGTAAGAGATGCAGTTACAGTGAATGGTGAACGATAACCACAGTTGTTGACAAATTTTTGGTGGCCAAATTTAGCTTCACTTGATTTGGAGGATATGTGCTTCCAGCAAGACGGTGCCCCAAGTCACACTGCTCATGAAACTATCGACGTATTGCAAGAAAAGTTTGACGAAAGGATATTTTCAAGGAATGTAACAGTTCACTGGCTTCCAAGTAGCTGTGATTTAACTGCTTTAGATGACTTCTTGTGGGGCTATTTGAAATCTAAGGTCTATGCAAACAGGCCCCAAACACTTGACGCAATAAGATTGACCATCGAACGCTGCATTTTTCAAATCACGCCCGATTTATTGCACAAAGTCATAGAAACGAAGTCCACGTGGACCTTTTAACAATGTGTTATTCAAAGCATAAATGTTATCGACTGTACTTTAAGATAATATAAAAAGTTTAGTTGTATCTGAAATAATTTTAATTTTATTTCATTTTTAAATCCTATCATTCTTATTGGAAAGCTCTTTACAACTAATAGCAATGCTCTGAAAGAGTAGTAATTACCATTTTCATATCGGCGATACCTACTTGAAAGATTGAATTTTATAAAATAAGGGTTTAGCAGAGATTTTCCTATATTTTAAACGTGAGCTCTGTCAATCTTTATAGAGCACGTCATGCTTATAGATGTACTTTCTATCTTCTCTATTATATTTAGAAAATCGCCGGAATCCTCTTCTACTTATTACCTTATTTTACGATTTTGCTCTCTCATACCATCGATTGGAAAGCCTTATCCATATAGGGTGTCCGGAAATACCGTTCGAATAATTTCAAGAGTAATTCTACATAAGAAAACGTGAAAAAATTTTCATATTGAACCTAGGTCCGGAAATGCATAGTTTCAAAGATAGGGATATTTATTAATATCTTAAATATCCTCTTACCGATTTTGTTGAAATTTGGAAGCGTTATCTGTAATAATAAGGGGCTCATTTAGCCTTAATTAGATTAAAGATACAAGTCCAATGGCGTCCCGAATATCATTGACAAAAAAAATGTTCGCCACTGACTTTTTTAAATATTTAATATTTTTTTCGTATTAAGCACTTAGAATTACAACATTTTTGCTTCTTGAATTGTTGTCGTATTTTGCTTAGTTTTTGAGGAAAAAAATAAAAACCAGTTTATTACCTTTACAAACTTTTTTTTAATATCTTAAATATCCATTGACCGATTCTGTTGAAATTTGGTACTATTGTCTGTAATAATATGGGGCTCATTTAGCCTTAACTAGATTAAAAATATGAAGTCCAGTAGCGTCTCGGGAGGCATCATACCGAATATTATTGACAAAAAAAGTGTGCGCCACTGACTGAAAATTTTGATTTTTCTTTTAGAATTAAACAACTAAAAATACAACATTTTTGTTTCTTAACTGGTTTTCGTATCTTGTTTCGTTTTCGAGAAAAAAAATAAAAACTAGCTTATTACATTTCTTCAGGGCAACAAATTCTACATCAAACGCTGCTGGTGGGAACCATTATTTTTGTGGAAATCAATCAATTCTATTCATTAACTTTTTATTTCCTTTTGTTTCATCGCGGGATATAACTAAAAAAAAAATTCTGTGACTGAAAAATCTCATGGGGTTTTTCGTCGGCCCATATTATGGTTCTTATGAAAATTAACAACGCCTTGGCGCGTAAATTCTGCTTTGTCTGTGAACAATACTTTATCGATAAAGGAACGGTCTTGATGATATTTTGTATATGTATAATTTATTATAACAATTTCTATGACTACAATAAACCATTGATTTCCAGAAAAATAATGGTTATCCACTAGCTTTTGATGTAGAATTTGTTGTCTTAATGAAATGTAATAAACTGGATTTTATTTTGTTGCTCGAAATCGATGCAAGATACGAAAACAATTCAAGAAGCAAAAATGTTGTATTTTTAGTTGCTTAATACGAAAAAAATATAAAATGTTTAAAAAAGTCAATGTCGTACATTTTTTTTGCCAATAATATTAGGTATGATGCCCCACGGGACGCTACTGGACTTTAAATTTTTAATCTAATTAAAGCGAAATAAGTCCCTTATTATTACAGATAACATTACCAAATTTCAACAAAATCAGTAAAAGTGTATTTAAGATAATTATAAAAAAATTGATATATTCGTAAATTGGAATGGAAATGTAAAAAACTGGTTTTATATTTTTTTCTCGAGAACGAAGCAAGATACGAAATCAATTTAAGGAGCAAAAATGTTGTATTTTTAGTTGCTTAATTAGAAAAAATATAAACTGTTTAAAAAAAATCAGTGGCGCACAGTTTTTTTGTCATTAATATTCGGTATGACGCCCACCCGGGACGCCACTGGACTTTATATTTTTAATTTAATTAAAGCTAAATGAGCCCCTTAGTATTACAGATCACTACCAAATTTCAACAAGATCGGTAAAAGTATATTTAGTATATTAATAAAAAAACAATTATTTATTAAAAAAAGTTTGGAAATGTATTAAACTGGGTTTTATTTTTTTTTTCTAGAAAACGAAGCAAGAGACGAAAGCAATTCAAAAAGCAAAAATGTTGTATTTTTAGTTGCTTAATACGAAAAAGTTATAAAATGATTAAAAAAAGTCAGTGGCGCACATTTTTTTTGTCAATAAAATACGGTGTGACGCCTCCCGGGTCGCCACTGGACTTTATATTTTTAACCTAATTAAGGCTTAATGAGTCCCTTATTATTACAGATAACATTACCAAATTTCAACAAAATCGGTAAGAGTGTATTTAAGATATTAATAAAAAAGCGATTTTTTAAAAAAGTTTGGAAATGTAATAAACTGGTTTTTATTTTATTTTTTCTCGAAAACGGAGCAAGTTACGAAAACAATTCAAGAAAATATTATATTTTTAATTGATTAATATGAAGAAAATATAAAATGACTTTATATTTTTAATCTAATTAAGGCTAAATTAGTCCCCCATTATTACAGATAGTGTATTTAAGGTATTAATAAAAAATCGATTTTTTTAAAAAGTTTGGAAATGTAATAAACTGGTTCTTATATTTTTTCTCGAGAACGAAGCAAGATACGAAATCAATTCAAGAAGCAAAAATGTTGTATATTTAGTTGCTTAACTAGAAAAAAATATAAAATGTTTTTAAAAAATCAGTGGCGCACATGTTTTTTGTCAATAATAATCGGTACGACGCCCCCCCGGGACGCCACTGCACTTTATGTTTTTAATCTAATTAGGGCTAATCTAATGAACTCCTTAGTATTACAGATAACACTACCAAATTTCAGCAGAATCGGTTAAAATATGTATATAAGTTATTAATAAAAAAAACAATTTTTTTAAAAAAGTTTTGAAATGTAATAAACTGGTTTTTATTTATTTTCTAGAAAACGAAGCAAGATACGAAAACATTTCAAAAAGCAAAAATGTTGTACTTTTAGTTGCTTAATACGAAAAAGATATAGAACGTTTTAGAAAAAGTCAGTGGCGCACGTTTTTTTTTGTTGATAATATACGGTGTGACGCCTCCCGGGACGCCACTGGACTTTATATTTTTAACCTACTTAAGGCTAAATGAGCCCCTTATTGTTACAGATAACATTACTAAATTTCAACAAAATCGGTAAATGTGTATTTAAGATATTAATAAAATAAGCGATTTAAAAAAAAATGGAAATGTAATAAACTGGTTTTTTTTCTCGAAAGCGAAGCAATAATTATAAAATGTTTAAAAAAGTCAATGGCGCACATTTTTTGTCAATAATATTCGGTATGACGCCCCCCGGGACGCCATCGCCACTTGACTTTATATTTTTAATCTAATTAAGACTAAATGAGCCCCGTATTATTATAGATAACACTACCAAATTTCAACAAAATCGGTAAAAGTATATTTTTTTTTAAGTTTGGAAATGTAATAAACTGCTTTTTATTTTTTTTATAGAAAATGAAGCAAGGTACAAAAATAATTCACGAAACAAAAATGTTGTAGTTTTAGTTGCTTAATACGAAAAAAATATAAAATATTTAAAAAAGTCTGTGACGCGCATTTTTTGTCAATAATATTCGATATGATGTCCCCGTGACGCCACTGGACTTTATATTTTTAATCTAATTAATGCTAAATGAGCCCCTTATTATTACAGATAACACTACCAAATTTCAACAAAATCAGTATAAGGATATTTAAGATATAATAAAAAACCGATTTTTAAAAAAAAGTTTGACACTCTGTATCTTGGAAACTATGTTTTTCCGGACCCAGGTTCATATGAACAAATTTTCATGTTTTCTTATGTAGAATCACTCTTGAAATTAATCGAACGGTTTTTCCAAACACCCTGTATACAAACAAGTTATTAAATAATGTTAATTTTCAAAAGTTTTTTCGGAAATGATAAATCCAACTAATAGAATTACCAAGTAGATCGAATGGTGAATGTAATAATATAATAATGTACTATTATGCATTCATTCCCAACCGTCCCAAAATCACAATTTAATAAATATAGACACACCACTTTTTATTTACTGGACTATAATTATTGCTACCTGTAATAATTACATCAAAAACAATTTTGTAAATAACTATAGTAGTCCAAATAGAATTCAGCCAACATTTCACCATGTTAGTAAATTAAGATAACATCTTTGAAGTAAACCTTAATTGATGAGATGGTATGAACAACCTTGAGGTAAAAGTTCATGGGAATTTTTGGTGTGTGGTTATTATGACTGGGTGATGGTGCTGGGTTATGGTACTTTTATAAAGTTCAGACTAGCGATAGCATACAATAATTATTAGTTTGCAAATATCTAGCCTATATTACTTACTTATAAATCTACCGCCTAATAATTAAACTGTTTGATACGCATACATAATTTTTCCTTGATTCACAAATTATTAAGCTGACCAATTAAAATATAATATTTCGGAATTGCTTGATAAATGTGGAATTGAATATTTAAGCTATTTAACAGTTGAATTGCTTTAGTTCAACCCCTTTCTAAAATATCATTGCTAGATGTTTAAACAATCGCTTCATATTTTGGACATCAGTGAATTAATGATAATTATTTGCGGATTCATTTTGATTTCAAAAACCACTGGTCAGTGATATGATTCGCTAGTCAATGTCTTCAGTAATATAAAAAAAATTATTGTTTCTAACTAAATTGTTCGTCAAAAAAAAAACAAAAAGCAGAATTTTAGCACAATATTGACCTTTTCAGATTACAGAAGGCTGTTTCACTTCACGTCAAAGTGCCGCTTTGCGCTAACGACAATATTTAGATTTTATACACAGCTGAGAAGAAAGTAGTCCAAAAATTTAAAAAGTTTAAGTTGTTTTATTTGCGTCAGTACTTGTTTGCTTTAATAATAGACGCGATTTAAAGTCCAAGTCAATATTGCGCGAGATATTTTGTCAGTTTCTAAATTGAAGCCTTCTGACCAAAAAATATAATTCTTTTTTCCAAAAATTAAAAATGATTTAAACATATTTTAAAAATTTCTGTAGTTTGTAAACGATTTGACAGATCTTGACCAACATATTATGCTGAAAAATTAATCCATATAGGCTTCATCTCAGGAAGGTGTCTTGCGAGTCTTCCAAATCGCTGCCCATCCGCTACCCTTCTTGGCATGCTACCACAGCCGCCTCGAAGTCTCAGCCGCGAAGTGACAAGTGGCAACGCCGCGTACTGCAGTTATTTATATTGAAACATGTATAAATCACTAAGTAACAAATAAATGGTTTTGTTTTGGCTCACAAAAACAAGTTAATTAAAAAATAATATTCGGGGTGTAAGTAAAGCTTATGTAGAGTAGAAACAAGGCTTAAAATTGCTCCTTCGATGTCTGTTTCTTTAAAACTAGAAATGGTACCTACCTACCGAAGCATAATATTTCTTTTTGGTTTTTAGATAAAGATTTTTTCATCAGGAAATTTGTTATTTTTTCTTAACGTAATTATTAAACAAAATATTTGAAAATATTAAACAAGCCACTATAAGAAGCATTTTATACTCCCTTCCACAAACACATACCGAAAAAAATCGCTGAAAAATATCATCCTGTTCTATGCTTTTTAATGTTGAATCAGTTAAAGTAGCTTTATGGTTAACTATCTTAAGAAAGTCATATTCAGGGGAAACGGCATTAATATGTTTTTCTAAAATAACGCACATATGAAAGAACACTCCTTTATTAATGTCCGTTGGGATACTTAAGCCCCCACTTTGCAAGTAGTCGAACGTGACCTACCTGTGGACCAAAGCCATCGAGAGCTACGGCGCGGCGCGGCGAATCTCGTGCAGTAGCTCTCGACATATCCAAATAATTTGATAGGGTGTGGCATGACAGAATGTGAAACAAATTGACAGCATACGAACTACCACCAGCACTGTTTCCAATTTCTTAAGAGATCGAAACATCCGAGTCGGTTTTGATGTACATCCCTCGGAGGGATTTAAAATCAATGCCGGAGTTTCTGAAGGGTGTTAGATACAACTCTTTTTGATCTTTATATTATCATTAACATTGTATCAGCAGCCTTGTCCAACATTAGCACCTATTTCTTTAAAGAATTTCTTGCTGCTATTCACTCGCCACCCTACTAAATGTTTTGACAAAATCAATAAGGCATATCCTTATTCATACCCAAAGATGCTGGATAAATACATTCATGATAAAATTAGCTGTCTTTGAGCAAGACAGCTCTGAAAAAGAGTTGTTCCCCGAATGCTGTTGGGGCCTGACACCAATTAGCTGTTTTTAGATTTTTTTTTTAGCTTCTCTAATTTTTGCTGTCATCTAGTCAATATTTGCTCTGGTATCCAAACTTCTACTGCTTTACCTAATACCATATTGCGGTAACAGATGTAAACACCGAAATGATGCATTGCAATATTTTTAATAAAGATAGCTTGACTAATAATATTTTCCATGTAAATGAATTTGCAGAGGTGCAAGACAACAGAAAAACGATTCGTATTTTCGAGTTTTATGACATCTTTTTCAAGGTAATTTTTTCAAAGATAGAATCCTGTGTCACAGGATTAATACACCAGAGAAATACGTTTAAGTTTACAATAAATCTTAAAGCACATGGTATCTACATTCAATAGGCCGACACAACAACTGAGAATTTTCTATATGTTTTATAATGTGTTATATGCTTTTTTTTTCTTCTTTTTTTTGCTTCAGTCCACTTGTAAAGGCGTTGCCTATAATACCCTAATGGGCACTGCAAGTAGGAAACGGCGAGAAGGAAAGATACCGATGGACTCTTTTTTTAAAGATGTTTGGACTGTAGCCAACAAGGAACAATTCGGTTGGTAAGGAGTTCCAGATGCTCTGTTGAAGAGCATATGGATGAGAGCTTCTAGCTCGTCCTGTGGAACGAACAAAGCTAGCACGCACTAGAGGGAATCAGAGTTGTTAGTTCCGTCGAACACCCTCCGTGATAATATCGGTTAAAAAGGGAGAGATCACCCACCATCCGCCTATATTCCAAGGTGTGAAGGGAACGAGTCAGTGTTTCGTCGTTAATAAGTCTAACATCTCGGTTCTGGAAGGAGTCTAAGACGTGTTTACTTGATGTATCAGCTTGAAGATCGTTTTATCTGTTCTAGTTGCCCAGGGTACCGTAGATATGTCCTACTTTGCCCAGATAATTCTAATTTTTCACTATATACATATTTTTACTTAGTTAATTGCAGCTCTAAAATTATTTTGAGAAATGCAATGTGTTCGCAATATTTCTAAAAGTATGTACTTATTAAAAAAAATTAAATATTCGAGGAAAAAAATAGTTGTAATGGTAAAGGTAAACTTTGCCCGTAAAACTTTTTATAAAAAAGCAACGTAAATATTTTTTCAGCACTGGGTACAAAACTCCAAACTTAAAACTCAAAAGCTTTATTCTTATAAACTAACTGAGAGACTTAAATCATATTAACTCTATAACAGCCTTACAAAATAGGATTTTTTTTCCAAATCTACTTTGAAACTGACTGTTATAAACTAAGGCCGTCAAGTTATATTAATTGAAGGGTAAGAGCATTTGGAAACAGCCTTAAAAACAATTCACAAAAGATTTTTTTCAAATCCTACTTAGAAACTTGAAACTTCTTATAAACTAAGGCAATCAGGTTATCTTAATTTTATAACAATCTTTAAAAATTAAAGGTTAAAGGCACACAGATTCCTCTGAAAAGAGTAACATCCTCTTTGGCTCTTTGACAAAATTTTTATAATGTCGAGGAAACTAATGTCTGATATATCATCTATTGTTTGAAAATAATCACCTTTTATTCTTTTCCTAGGAAACTTAGTTGTATAAATGTCATCCGTCTCAGATATTTAAATAAAAATCAAAATAAAATGTCCCATGGTCTTCTTTGTTGGAAATTAAACTACAACAAAGGAACCTACTTTCAAATTATTTGGATCTAACTCTAAATTTATATTTTTTCATCTATTTGTTGTAAATCTGTAGTTACGTTTGTGTCGCTACTTAAATCGATCTGAATGTCATTCCCCTCCATGTCGCTCATAACAACGTCACTCTTTTCTTCATCAGAAATTTGTTCAGGAGTTCCCTGTCCAAAATTTTCTTTTGCAGAAGTGGCTTCGCAATGGGTAAATTCTTCATTTAATTCCTCAAATTGAACGGACTCTCCAGGTTTAATATTGAGAAGTTTCTTTTTTCATATTTTTTTATAGTATCACTACTTCTTTTTGTTTGTTGACGAAAACTTAATAAAGCATTATCAATTTCAGAGCTAACTCTATTCTTGAATTTTTCTGAAGAAATTTTTTTTTAAACTTCATAAGGATTTATTTATCCACCTTTTATAGTTTTCCTAAGAAACTTAGTTGCATAAATGTCATCCGTCTCAGATATTTCAAAAAAAAATCAAAATAAAATGTCTCATGGTCTTCTTTGTTGGAAATTGAACCGCAATAAAGAAACCTACTTTCAAATATTTTGGGTCTAGCTCTAAATTTATATTTTCATCTGTAAATCTGTAGTTACGTTTGTGTCGCTACTTAAATCGGTCTCAATGTCATTCCCCTCCGTGTCACTCATCTCAACGTCACTCTTTTCTTCATCAGAAATTTGTTCAGGAGTTCCCTGTCCAAAAAAAATTTTTTTAGAAGAGGCTTCGCAAGGGGTAGATTCTTCAGTTAATTCCTCAAATTGATGACTGACCAGGTTTAATATTGAGAAGTTTAATATTGAGAAGTTTCTTTTTTTCTTTTTTCCTTTTTTCTTTTAGTATCACCGCTTCTTTTTGTTTGTTGAGGAAAACCTAATAAAGCATTATCAATTTCAGTGCTAACTCTATTCTTGAATCTTTCTAACGACATTTTTTTAAAACTTCATAAGGATGGATCTATAGAATGTATTCCTGTTGCTCGAAACGCGTTACAGATATTTTTCTGAAAATTTGGTTCTGTTGCTGCTATCAATTTTAACAACAACTGAGGGAAAATTGGTTTCTCAACAGCATTTATATTTGGTTGCCTCGTTTTAATATTGGTAAGTATTTTCTTCCACGTCCTCTTAAGGAGTCGATAAAATCAAACATCTAGCGGTTTCGTTAGTCCCGTGGAATTAGGCGGCGGCAGTAGAACAAATCTTATTCTCAATCTTTGGCACATTCTTAAAATTTAAATGTTTATGTGTGACGACAAAGTTATCCCCAATTACAACTGTGCCAGAGGTTCTTTTTGCCCATGGTACCACAACTTTCAAAAACCAATCTTGAAGAATGGTTATATAAGGTTTGAGGTAGTCCACCAATAACCCATCTGACATACAGCCTTTCTGTCTTATATACCACGTACAATGGCAGCCGCTTTCCACTTGCACTTGCTGCTAACATTAGGGAAATTGCACTTTTTTCTGTGTTCATATATTGCTATGGGTGTTTCGTACCACGTCGAAACAGACATTTTTGATTTACAGGATCGTCTGTCAGTTTTGTTTCGTCGTACTTGAGGATATTTTGGGGTTCGACATTCCGAAGAGCAATTTTTAAATTGTTAAAATATTCTTCCATCACTTCTTCGGTGTTGGCAGCCCTTGCTCTTTTAACATTTTGACGGTCTCTGTTGGTTAAAATGTCTCTATAACGTTTCACTCACAACTTGGAAGGTTGTCATTAGGAAAAAAATAACTCTAATCATTTTAGAATCTAAATGCTGCTTCATCGGCATCCTGATCTCCAGTGCTGTTACTGATGTCAGCGGGGATCCATACTCAGCACTAGATAATTACATCCAAAATGTGACGCTCTTCTATTTCAGTTAGAGCCAAGGGATGACCAACATGACCTAAATGTTTTCCCTCTTTTTTATTTAAAATAGTAGGGTGGGGCACATGGAACAGTTCTTCTGCGTCTCGAGAGTTCATTCCATTTTTTACACCATTTACGGCTCGTTCTAAATCATCTTGGGTATATCGTTGGTAGCGTCTAGCGTCAACTTCTTTCTATTACGAAATGGCATCCCTAGACCTGTAAATTAATAAAAAATTACATTAAAAGGCATATGGCCAACATTGCCCAGTTAAATTTTTTCATTTACAAAAATCTATTAGGCTCTTAGCGCTCATAGTCTCCCATATCTGTTCATAAAGCCTTACCTCAAAAAACGTGGAAAATTACGCAAAACGTTCTTACCTTATTGCAAACAACGAACCACACCAGACAAGAGACAAAGTTGTACTAACCGATAGTGATACGAAACTATCGACAGCGCTATCGATAACTATCGATAGTAAGGGCTATCGAATGCAATCGATAGTTTTTTAACTATCGAAAACAATCGAATGTTTTTCGATTGATACCCGTCCCTCCCACCGATCTCCATAGGTCGGTGGTCCCTCAACAGTATCCACAGTCCACATCAAATCCAAGAATAATCTTGGCCGGCGCCGGCTACATGACGTATGACATCGATTTAAAGCAGGTGCAATTTGAATATCGGGTACTCTTTCTAACATCATGAAAAAATGGAAGTTCCCCGACAATCGATCTACAGGCAGCGTCAACATCAACGCATCAGCTATTCTGTTCCTGATCACGATCACACCTTTTTTAGATTGCCAGCATAGCTTCTAGCGAGCAGCGGTTATAAACTATAATGACAATTGGGTGAGCGGGACTTGGTTTGTTTACTATTTAGAGGGTTTGTTTGAATGTCTTCACGGTCTAGTCAGTTGTCAGTTGCTTCCAGCATATATAGTGGTTAGATGCTATACTTGTGATACGATGCTCCGGGTTCGATTCCCTTCAGTGGCAAGACTTTTTATATATTTTTTAAGGTTATGTTTGTTTCTTTTTTTTTTTTCAATTTGGGTTAGTTTTGCTTAGTTGTGCCCCCGTAGCGAGCGAAGCGAGCGGAGGGCCATGCGTGAAGTGAAATATTCGACATTTTAAAATGGTAAACAAACCCTCTAAATAGAAAACAAACCAAGTCCCGCCCACCCAATTATCATTAGCATCTAAAGATCCTTTACACAAATAGTGCTCTATGTAAAAATCGACCTCTCCTATTGGTCGATCCATCTCGTATTACGATATGTCTGCGTAATGCAATCGATTTCTATCAATGAGCTCTCGTGATGTAGAGGTTTATACAGCTGGGTCTCACCTGGACGGCCGAGGTTCGAACCCCGTTGCTATTTTTTATTATTTTTTTAAGATTATGTTTTTAAACAGTTTTTTCTTGATTTTGGGTATGTCTTGGGTTAGTCTGGGTTAGCGCCTGGTTAGTTTCCTTTTCTTGAGCCCCCGTAGCGAGCGAAGCGAGCGGAGGGCCATGCTGCGGATCGACCAATAGGAAAGGCCGATTTTTATATAGTGCACTATTTGTGTAAATGATCTTATAATGCTTATCACTATGGCTGCTCGCTAGATGATACCGTTTATTTTTCGTTACACTCGGTTGTACTCGGCAATCTCCGGAGCATAAACGTTTCTTTAGTATTTTAGAATGTCTAATATTTCACTTTACGCATGGCCCCATGCTCGCTTCGCTCACTACGCAGGCACAACCAACAAAAACTCACCCAGGGCATGCCCAAAATGAAGGAAAAAAAACTTTTTACAAGCATAACTTTAAAAAAAAAATAAGCACGTGTTGCCACCGACGGAAATCGAGTCCGGGTCGCCGTATTACAAGCACAGAATCCGACCACTGCACTAAAAGACCTGTTGAAAGCAATTCATTGGACTTTAAAGACATGGGTAAATTCCATGCCTTCCGGAGAATAAACTGTTTTCTCTAAGTGTGAATATTTTTCACTATCGAAAACTATCGATAGTTATCGATGGTTTGACACTCGACTATCGATAACTATCGATGGCCGAGACTATCGATAGTTTCGTATCACTACTAACCGAAAATCCGAAATCCGACCGTTCGGTGCACGCCAAACTTGTTTTGGTCAATCTACAGAGTTGCCAAGTGGGAATTATTATTGATCATTTTCACCTTGACAGCGGGCGAAGTTGTCCTCGCTGGGCAAAGTAGGACATATCTACGGTATTTGAAAAAAGTGTCAAATTTTGCAAATTCAGATAAAAGCATTAAATTCCGCGTTGGTGTTTTTAAGATCATTTTAAGTGATTTCACCCGGAGCACAGTCTGGTATGACCGGTAGAACCCAAGATAGCGGCTTTTTTATATAGAGCAGACAATATTTAGACTTTCACGTTTTAATCCGATTTTAACATTGTTCGTGTCATTTTCGAGTAACTGTCGTAACTGATGGTAACTAAGTAAATAAAGGTATATTTTATTAAAAATAAATGGTTCAGCAAAGCCGCACCTACTTTCTCCCGTAATAGTCCCGCCACAGAACTAAACAAGTAGCAGAACATATTATTTCAGACTGAAGGCGACTTTGCCCTATTCGCTTAAGCAAATTATTCCCTGGTGTTTTAGTTTCGATCGTAGCAACTACTCTAGATGTTAAGGATCTTAAGGAGCTAAAACTAAAGGATCCTGGAGTATTTCAGCAGTTTATGTACAGTTGGTAAAACTTGTTCATTCTCAAAAATATTCAATAATTATAGTTGATTAATTCTGTACTGTTGCAGGTCATTTTGTAGTACAGAAAACCCAACAAAAATTTTCAGCATTAGGAATCGACCAAGCCCAAGAATAAAGCAATGCTGTTGGCTGTTGCTAAATCTGACAGAGGCATTATAGGACTCAATCAAGATATTGCGTCAATGCGTAGATTTACTGTAACAGAGCCTGAAAAAAACAGAATTCTTAACGAGTTTAGAGGAATTCAGGATATATCGAAGGAACGTTATCACGAGCAATATCTTGCTTACCAAAAACAATTTTTTAGCAAGTATACTGTGTTAAAAGACAGTTTCTTATAAGCCGGCAATCCTTTTGAGGAATGCATTGATATTTTAGTCACCATTGATACTAGAATAATTGTCGACCGTTCTTTGTTTAAAAAAATTGGAAAACCAAGGGATAGATATGTAGAGGCAATTTGTAAAGGACAGGCATGTTGATAAAGTAAAAACTTTTTATGATCTAATAAAAAAATACAGCCTAAAATATTTTTAATATCAAAAACTTCAGCTCATCAAAAGACAACAAAACAATCAAATGTGCAATGGTTTTCGCGACTATTTATTGTTAGTGAATCTCGAAAACTGGATATTGATAGCTCCTTCAATACGAAAACCAACTTGACAGAGTTATTGGAGAGAGATAACAATGGGGAAGCTCCAAGTTTATGTGACGTTATGATATAATATGATGGATTTGCCACATATGGTACATGTGTTACCTCCACGAAATGGCAAAACCTTCAAAGACACTAAAAAGCACGTCCTAAATCAAGCTTCTTCACTGCGAGTAAAAGGAATGAATGTAGTATGGGCCCTCTACCATAGCTCTGATATAATCAAGAGGACCCGTGATAAAAGGGGTACTGATGTAAGACGTCAAGTCTTTCCTGAAGGTAATGCGAAGAAAATTCATACAATTAACCATTAAAATATAACGCAAACATGTTTTGCAAGCTCTCTACCACAGAACTGAATAACTCGAGATGAGCTTTTTAAAATCCTGAGAAACTTACTTATTGAAGACATTCATGAATGTGATCTAATTATCAATGCTGACAGTGTATTGGCTTCTAATAAAGAACATGTCCAATCAAACCTGAGAAACCAGTCATGTGCCAGTATAGAGAGGAAGCAGACGGTCGTATTTTATTTTATGTGAAATATATGGCCAAACATGGGGCAAGATCCATTTTAATCCGGATGGTAGATACTGATGTAGTGGTCCTGTCAATATGATTTTCTTACGAGCTGGGGTTAACCAATTATGAATATTATATGGCACTGGCAAAAAACACCGTTTTCTGACTATACACGATATAGCAGAAAGACTAGGAGCTGCCAGATGTGTAGCTCTTTGGGGCTTCCATGCCTTTACGGGATGTAATAGCGTTTCTTTTTTTGCTACAAAGAGAAAGAAAACAGCTTGGAAAACTTGGCATGCCTTTGATTCGATACTAAGTGCATGCACTCTGTGCCCCAGGATAATGTCAGCGTTGAGGTTTTTGAACTGCTAGAAGAATTTACGTGTAAGATTGTGCTAAGACTCAATATAAAAAATTGGATAGCTTACAAAAACTGCACCGAAAACTGGCCAATACATGTAATACCTCCAACATGAGCATCTTTAAGGCAACATACTTTAAGGGCCGCTTATAAAGCAGGGCAAGTAGGGGGCCGGGCTACACAAATGCTAGAGGATGATGCATGGTTGCCGCCCAGTAACTGGGGGTGGGTAAAGAGGGAAAACTTTTGGCAGCCAATATGAACCTCATTGCCAAATATGTGGAATGCCTGCAGGGAATTAAAAAGATGTGGCTGGAAATCGGAGTGCAATTCATTTAACTGGACTAAATTTTAAAATACATATTCTTGGCAAAGTTGCTACGTACTGTTACTTCATTTACAACAAAAAATGCATTATTTTAATTTAAGCGTGATATCGATTTTGTGTTTTACTAACATTGTATTAAAACAAAATATCTTATGAAAAACTAAAAAATGTGATTTTTTTTACATTTTGACTCCAACATATTTAAAAACATAAAAAATGGTATTTTTCCAATTTTAGGGCCGCTATATGGGAATGTCCACCAGTTTGGTTCCTACAGATCCCAATAAAGTGTGTTGTGGGTGAAATCTCTTAAAATCACCAAAAAGACACCCCTACAAAATTCCATGCTTTTATCCACACTTATCAATCCAAAAGGACTTCTGTAAATGGCGTAACAGCGCTTTCGGCCTAAGCCATCTTCAGTGTTACTTGTCAATGGAAAAGGACATATCCATTTAAATTTCACAAACTGTACGCCACATTTTTAAGACAATGGTTCACATAATTTAATTTAAAATCTTTAATTACAGACAAAAACGAGATACCTAGAACCACGCTTTTGGATGACATGACAAAAGTACATAATGTGACTTTGTCGATTTGTGTCGTTCGTTTGTCTTCATGGATATGTCCTTTTCCATTGGCAAGTAACACTGATGATGGCTTAGGCCGAAAGCGCTCTGTTACGCCATTTATAGAAGTCTTTTTGGATTAAAAATGTTTGCATGGAATACGAAGATTGTTTTATTACAATGTTTCGTACTCGTACATGCGCACAGCCTTTACTCTTCATTTATCACAATTTGCAGATACAATAATTCAAAAACCCGTGGCAACTATTCTTATGACACAGGATTCCATGTTTGAAAAATCACCTTGAAAAGGCCTAATAAAAGTCGAAACGTCAACACTTTTATGAGAAAATAGAATCTGCTCTTTGTTGTCCTGCACCTATAATTCTGTACAACTTAAATATATACGAACGCTAGCCTACTACATTATTACAGCTATATACAATCCAGAGTCAGAACTGACTCACAAACTATCCCAGTGGAAAAATAGATATTGAAGTATATTTTTATTTTGCAGTCCTTTGCCCTGTAATAAATTCTGTCTATGAGACATTTAACCAGATGGAATAAATATTCCTTGAATAACTATGGCTCCAATGTCAATATTTAGTTCGCATCGGCCAGAGATTTTTATTAAATAAATCCGTCTCTATACAATATTTCTCAATCTCATTACAACCCATGATACAAAAAAAAACAAGATATGCTAAATCGCCATTCTAATTTCTTCCAATCTGCGCATGACGTCATGCGGTTAGTAGAATTTGAAGTTAACGTGGCGGTATATGGCTTATTCGCGTTATTTAGTAGTTTCGAGGTTGGGTATGAAATTTTTATATGGAATTATATTTATGAATTAGATATTTTAAGATTTGATGCACATGTTTGTATATATAAGTTAACGTTCTTTTGAGTAAGAGCTATAAAAATATTTTAAGGTACAGATGAAAGTTTAAATATAGGGCAACAGTTTTGTTGCAGTATATTTCAAGATTATGAACAAGTTTCCTAATAAATGATAAATTTTACTACTTGGTGGCGAATTAACTTTATTTCAGAATTCTCTTGATATTGAATACATATAGATATATATTTTTATAATGAATAAAACACGATCATTAATTTGTATTTATTAAAAGTAAGCAAAATATATATAAAAATATTTATTTTATAGATTCACACAAAATGATGTTACTTAGCAAACGGAAAAGGCTTCAATAGTTACTTTTTGGTCGAGATGCCTACTATGTTTTTCGTTCGAACTCAGTAAGATCAGAAAATGCTCGATTTAAACAATTTGATAATGAAACTTTACAACCAATGGTGAACATCAAGCAATTGAGAACATAGAAGACAAAGTGTTCAAAGATGCCCAGTCGGTCCAGAACATACTCTATCCATTCTCTTTTATTAAACAAATGAAAGACAATACATACCTATTTCCGCTTGCAGAATATTTATAACAAACTTTGTAAGATTTATTTTACTCAAGCGATGATTCCTATTCTTATTCAAACTTGATTCACTTTAATTTCAATCATCCCCTGATGATGCTAACGTTATTAGCGAAACGTACGTCAAATGAAAAAATTCGGTTTCAGTATTGTGGATAAAACTTTGTTGTAGTACATTTGGTCGAAGGTTCCAAGCCCCAACTCGTTTGATTCACTAGATCTCTTCTTGGGTAAATTCAAAGTGGGTAAGCATTTGTCCATTCAATCACTTGTAGAGGCTTTAGACTCTGATAGTCTGCCTGGCACCCAGCTGCTCCACACTCCACAATTCAATTTCAAAGTTAATTAATTAGAAAAATCCGAAAAAATAAAGCACAAAGTCTCACCGTAACACAAGATGAATGTCGTTTGGTTTATGTTCGCGCGCATTAACTCACCGCATGACGTCACACGACGGATCGTGAATCCGCCCAGATGTGCGCAATATCATATCTTGTTTTCTTTGTATCATGACTGCAACCTAGTAATAAAAATGGGCCCAAAAACATTGGTTAAATGTGCCTTGCCGCTACCATTTCAAAATTTGACTGTGTGGTTATCCTTGCTTACAAGGTGTACATTTTTACTTTGCCTTCCAATTCATGGAAACACGCTCAATGCAATAACACTTATGTTATTTATGCTATATACTCTATTCGATTTCTTTTCTGGGGTAATTTTTCATTACAAACCGTATAAAAAATCAGACTACTGCGTTGTAGTCAATTCATGAGGTAGGTAATTAATCATCCAAGTATATTTTGGAAGGTTCTACAAAGTTATATTATAAAAACGGTTCTGGGACTGTGCTCACTAAAACTGCTGCAAACCAGTTCTAGAACTGATTTGAGTTTTAAGTCTCTTGCGAAGAGATTACACAAGTAATTTTAGACAGTAACGTCAAAAAGAAATCCCTGGTACGACAAAAGATGCTAACCCTCGCAAACATTTTGTGGAGAAGAGAAACCAATGCAAAGACGAGATTGACGAAACTAAGGTAGTAGGCAAAAGGGCGACGCAGGCGAAAAATTTTTGGAATGCCACGCCCAAACTTTTACCCAAAAGTCAGTAAAAAAAAACACCTAAGGCAAACATATTTTGATGGCATATTCGCGATATTGCTAAAATAAGTACAAAATTTCAATAAAAAAAATAAACAGCAGACACTTATAAATTATATATCTTATATTTTACTCAAATATAAAATTATTGCTTTGAACGTTTTTTTTTTCATATTATATATTTTTATTCACTAAATAAAGTAACATTTACGTCCCATATTTAGAAAAATAAAAATTCTTATCTTAAAAACTAAAAAGATATTAAAATAATTTAAGAAGCCGGCACTAGGTCTATCAGAAATTTTTCAAGTCTTTCAAGCCATCATTTGAATGCCATGAATGTTTTGCTTTGCCTAATAAAATGCACGGCCAGCAATACAATACAATACAAGTTAAATTTAAAATTTCATTAAAGGATGCGTAAATCTGTACGAACTGTCATGAAAGCGTACAAATTAGGCCCTAGCTCAAATATCGGAGAGTAGGGTTGCGTATTTATATAATGGCGCCACTGCTTTTTTGAGCGGTTGGAAAAAAATAGAAAATCCTCAAGTTGTCCTTGGAAATTCGTAAAGATTTAAGCTTCACACGACAAAAGAAAATTATAAAAATAAATCGAAATTAGATAAGATTTGAATGCCAGAAATTTGTCACTATTAACAATTGAAAAATAAAACGAATAACCAAGTATCTAATTCAAATATGAAAGTCAGTAAGTAATAAACTATAGCTATAAAGGTAAAATCAGTAAGTAAATCCAGAAAGTTTCAATTATTGAGCGCAAGTCATAAAAATCAGATACTTACTACTTCTTGCGACTTTCTTCTCTGGAACGTTAAAGGAAGTTCAGAAAATTAAATAACTAAATGAAAGAAGTGGATACGATAAATGGAAAGTTAGTTTATTACTATTAAAAAAATATGGTAGGTAGCTGATTAAAAAGAGATGAGAAAATTACCAGTAATTCTGGCAGATTAAATTTTAATATAATAATTATAACAGCTATACTCCGAAGAGAAATAGTAGGCTTTACTCGGTTACTTGATGAAGTAAATCACATGCTTTACCTAAGTAAATGCCCGAAATATTTATCTATAATCTATGGTGGATGCGTTATGCAATAATAAAAAAAACTAAGAAAATATAAATGTAGGCCAGCGCTACTGCAAATGACTACTCGTTATGGGAAAATTCAAGTAACTCAAACCATATGTTAAACCAAATAATATTCTACTACGTGAATATTCTTTGGTTAAACTTAAACGTAAGTACTTCCCGGTCAAAGTACCGGTAGGACAAAGCTAATGAACGGTTTGTTTGGAAAAAAATATGAAAGGGAATAATACAAATTAAAAAAATTAACGCAAAGTCTACTAGGCCAAAACAACAATAGTAGTTTTCTGATCTACAGGTATCTACAGTAAGCCAGCATCCGTGAAAATTTCAAAATTCAATCCAATATCGGACTGGTTCTAGGTTAAACGATTTTAACTGGATTTTAAGACTCAATCAAAAATAAATCAGGCGTCTTAGGCTAGATAAAATTGGCCCAATATTTTGGTTCAATTAAAAAAAAATTAAGAATAAAAGAAATTTAACCTTAGTTAAGGAAAAAAAGTTAAATCTTGTTTGAAAGCAAAGCAAAAAAACAATATTAAGTGTTCGTAGGCTAATTACCAGCAAAAAAAAGGAAGTTACTTCATTTACGATGGACACCAAGACTGTATAGTATCTCAACTAGTTAGGCGTAGCCAAGGCGGGAAAACATGTCGATAGCGATACCAGTCTATAGCACTCGTCGGTAGCACCCTGTGAAACATCAACGTATTCAGGGTTCCACATGTAACTCTTAATTGAAGAGCATTATAACTCGGTAATCAAAATCAACCATCAGGGAAAAGAGAAATTAAAATTTAAAAAAATAACAATAATTTACCTGTGTAGGGTAGCTGGTTGCTTAAAATTATAAGACGATGGACGTGCACAGAAAAATAAAATGCAAAAAAAAAAACAGGAACACTGACCTGACTAAAACAGCACTTAAATCCCACAATGGGCAGTTTCTGACGCCAAACACAGCAAGATATGGCACAGTTATGGCCCGAAACTTTAAAAATGACCCGGTTGGAGAATCCCACAAAAGGTAAAGTCAAAAATTAATTCCAACCGGCACCAAAACTGCTAACTTAATGACAGGCCGACGTGGAGTGGCGACAGTCCAAAAATGGAAATTCAACAAGAAAGTCCACCAAAATCCCCACTTCGAAAATCTCGCCCTGCCAATGAATACATTGAACGAAGTCACGTGTTTTCCTTAAAAATTCAACCCAAAGGGAGATTTAGACGATAAAACCCCGGGATTTCGATGTCTCGGCATTTACCATGAAAAATTACTCGGGGCAGCCAAGAGGGCATTTTCTTTCGACTCCTCCATTTAATAAACATTTACAAATTAACCCGACCGTAATCACGTAATTGCGCGCGATGCTAGACCCGACACCCAATCCAAAATCACTACGCGTTAATGTTAAAACCCATCATTTGCGCGCGACGTCGAAGATTCTCAACAATGACGCTATGCGGAAACGGATACCACAAACCACCAACCTTAACCTTGAGATCCTTACGCGCCAAATTCAACCCATCCAAAATTAATGTATGTATAGCGACGCGGATTTTATACTTAATTGTCTCGACCAGAGTATCATGGGAACGATACGGGAACTGGACGAAATCTACGAGGGTGTTACGATAACAAATATAATTGCGCTCCAAACGCTAGGGACGGCGCGGCGGCGAGTTTAAACACGGTTTCAAGCAAAGATAAAATAATATCGTGAGATGAATTCATTTAAACTCGAGTTTTAATCTATCTTTTTAAATTAAAATACCCAGAGATAGGGACAAGAAAAGAAAACCGCAAAACCCACTACCTGGAACAAAAAAAAATAAACAAAACCTTGGTAATAGATGCCTCGGATATGACAATACCGCATTATTAAAATAAAAACAAATCAGCTTTACTTGTCGTAAGGGCCCTTGCCTTAACTTACCTTCTTATTAGCAACAAAACCATACAAAACAAAAGTATTAATTATTAGTTTCTATACCGGAAAACCTGCCTCGAAAATCTAAAATCACAAAGAAACAAACCAACCACCCACTGATAGGCACACGCCAATTCAATTGTCACAGTCGTGATCGACATGATCTAATCTTAATTAGGAATAAGCATCTGGTGACCTGATACCTGACACGACACTTGACCCTTCAAGCAGAAAAGAGATGACATGAGGAAGTTAACAAGAAAAAGTTGCCAAGTTTCAAATAGGCACCTACCCCTAATACCATTAAACAAAGAATTATAGTACCTTATTCTTTATTTTGATTGTTGGGTTTGAAATTTTATAATACAGCATAAACCAACGCAGCCATTTATTTGTCAATTATTTTCGGTTTGTTTTTATGATTTTAAAAAAAGAAATATTTATATAATAAAAAATCGGTGTTCAAAAACAAAGGGCATCCAAGCTATTGCTAAAAAAATACCCATACAAGCACAAATTTGTGCGCCTCATACGACTACTAAAATTTGAGGATTTAAGGCCCCGTCTTGTACAATTGAGGAAGAGCGTAGTACTCTACCGGCAATGCATGACGCGTATGAAGCATGGGCTTATTACAGATGCTATGTTATGCGGTCGGGCAACGATTTCAGCCTTTAAAAGATAATATTTTAAACTTTGTATTTTTATACTTTTATGATTGGAAATTAGTCAAAAAACGTTTTATATTTATAATATTTACATAAACATTACTTGAAAATTTCAGATTATACTTTAATTTTTATATGTGAGGCCCAGCCCTAGTTGTTTTATACGCGAGCCGCCACTGAACTAAGGACAGGTACAACCAAAGCATAAAGAATAATTTTTTTACAAAAGAATATTATTTCGTGGAAATGCTCTGCATAATATAATAGGGAAGAGGTTAATTTTGTTACTTGACTCTACTTGAATATGTTCGTAACGTGTCTCAAATTTTAATCACGATTTGGTAGAAAACTATCATGCAAAGTATCTTTACAGAATGATTAGCGAGTAGGACATCTATATATACACACAGAACAGTTCATTGATATGCATATAAAATCCAGCTACAAGCAAAAACAAATTCAGCTCGTCAGTTCCAGTACATAATAATTATTTTATAGCGTTAAGAACTTATTACAACTCATCAAAAAGAAAATACATTCTTGATATAATTTCGGCCTTGTTCAGGTTCAACTGCGCACGTGCAAACCGATTCCGAATTAATTCTGTACGAATCAAAAACAATGCTAATTTGCTATGCAATAAATTGCAGGATACTTTCTAAAAACGAAACACCACTTGACATTTTAAATTAGATTTGTTAATGTAACCTATTAAACCTGTGATTTTTGTATGACACATCAGCGTCAGCCGCATTTTTTGCTAAATAAAGGATGATAAAACATAGATTCTATACAATAAAACACGGGAGATTTTAGAATTGTAAATTTCATCAACATAACAAGACATGTTGATTGGAATGCACTCGTTTCCACGATCTCTAAGCTGAAAGACCAGAAAAATTAAAATGTAGGCTAGGCCACTTGCACACTGCGCTTTAAAAATGTTATGTATTAAAATTGTAACGATAATTATTATTGTACAAGACAAGATTACATAATTGGCATAGTATTACTAGATTGATATGTAATAATTTCGAACTTGATTTGGTTTTTACTGTATAAGTATACTGTTATGATATATTTCAAATGTGTTGATGTGCTTATTTCCTCTAGGGGAATGATACAGATCGGTGGAAATATTGAGCTTTGAAAATTGGATTTTCCTTTTCCTTTCAGCTAGCAAATAGTTGCAGGAAAAATGCAATTTATGAAATATGTAGCTCTTAAGATAATTCAATTGACTTGTGAGAAATAAATTCCTTGATGTTTCAATAAGTTATTGGATGTAGGTTGCACCTTATCACAGCTATTTTGCACCTGCTTACTATGTGATCTAAGGTCTGAATAAGTATCTAAAGTAATGATAGAATATTGTTTTCAGAGGTGAAAAGCTGTATGTAACCATGGACAAAAGAAATAAGAAAAGTAGGAACAAATGTCTGTGTTGGACAGTATGTCTATGCATAGTGGCCGCAGCATTAATAATAGGAATATTAGCAGCTGGTAAGTATCGATAAACATTTTCACTTCTTAATGACTAATTTATGATTGGACTTAATGGCTTTTTTATACGTTCAGATATTGTGCTATCTACGTTTCTTCCTTTTGTCACTTTCTCCAATATAAATACCTGCCAATAAGCTAAGAATTCATTCACTGAAGAAAAGTTATATGCTTTTGATATTGAATAATGCTTTAGGATACTCTACTTATTGTGTAACTGTCTACTTACTAGAGACAGATCGAGTTTAGATATTTTATATTATTTTTGGTAACGTTCTTTTTAACAGCACTACGTAATAGTAGGCGAGTCAGTAACATTTTCCAGTGATAATTTAGTTAAGGCCTATTTTTGAGAGGATGTTGAGGGGGCAAAACAAAGTGCCATCCGTGAGGATTAGCCCGCATTCCAATCGTAAGGAGGTGGCAAAACGCCCCTATGTGTAAAAAAACTGCATTTTTATTATTTAGTTAAGGCTGAAATTTTTTCCACTGATAGTACAAACATCGATCTAATATTGGCAGAACGATTGGCCAGTCTTAAAAGGGTGGCATAATACCCTCAACATGTCGTGGGAGTAATGAACTTTCTATTATTTAGTTAAGATTCATTTTTTAGTACGTTGTCGTAGCAACTATTCCAAGTGTATATGCCAATTGGCAGAACAAAATGGCGGTCGTAACTAACCTAGCAGAACGATTTTAATGTGACGGACGGCCCTTGGTCCTCGGTCGCAGATTAATTTGTATTATGAATGCTTTAACTTTAAATATAAATGATAATTTTTTATTTTTACCTAAAAATGCGACTTGAAAATTAAAAAATATATATATTTGAGAATAACTTGTTGCAATCTGCTGCTGTCTGCGGTGATAAGTCTCAGTTGCTGATAAAGGTTTTTCTCATCTAAATTGGGAAACAACATATTTGGTGAAAGTATTGCGCCCTGAAGCACGCCCGCGTTATTGGTGAATGTGTTTGAGATGTGTCCATCAACTGCAACGTGCAGAGATCGGCTCTTAATGAAACTAGCAACCCAGCTGCAGAGAGAGGCTATCAGTCCGAAAGACGGCAGTCTGTTGAGCAATCCGTCATGCCAAACTCTGTCGAAGGCCTTCGAAATATCCAACGCAATCGCTCGAGATCCTCTGTAGTTCTCAATTGCCCTACTCCATATATGAGTGACATAGGCCAATATATCTCCTGTCGACCTCTCTTTGCGAAAGCCCTATTGGTTATAGCTAATTAATCTGTTGCTCTCAAGGTACTGGATAGTTACTGATTGACTGCTTTGGAACGTGCATTATTGGAAAGAAGGCAATTTGGCAATAGTTTGAGGGCGTGGTTTTCTTGCCTTTGAAACAAGTTGCACTCGAGAGACTTTCCAAGAAGATGGGTAGATCTCTTTTCGTTAAGACAGGGAAAAAAGTCTGGAAAAATGGGTGTTAGTTCGTTGACGCAGTTCTTTAACATGATGACAGATATTCCGTTCGGTCCTGATGCCTTTTGCGTATCTAGTTCTTTGAGGATATACGAATTTCGCTGTGAAAAAACTTAACTTCTGCCATGGTAGTCTTGATGTTCGATATGGTGGGGAGAGCCTTGCCTTGGGGGACGTTTAAGGTAGACTGTGACGAAAATATTTTGGTGGGCATGTTTGCTTTTCCTTGGCTGTAGTCGCCTTGATGTCGCGTTCGTCTGTCAACAGTGGGAGAGACGTTTTTGTAAAGTTATTACTTACTGCCTTTGCTACCGACCAGAAATTCATAGAACGACTGGGGCATTGCAAAAGCTTATTCCTGATCCCTTGATTGTGTTTGCACTTCATTACGATACTGGTAGTAAATGTCTATTAAATATATTAGTAGAGGAGTAGAAAAAAGCATATTCTCCTACGACACTGATAACAATTGGTAAAAAAGCAAAGCTAACGTGGCTGTATAGAGCCTGATATCACACGCGTTTTGAAAATTGTTTCAACATACGTATCATTGAATAGTAATTTCAGCACGCCTCTATCTGAGTAGATAAGGAAGGGAGGGTTAATATTTTAAATCTTTTAAAGAAATACTGGCAGTGAGTTCTACAGTTTAGTCCTAGTGAATATCGAACAGCTCTCTTTTGTAGTTTAAAAATACGCTCAAATTGAGTCGCACAACACGTACCCCAGAATGGAAGGGCGTATCGTGGCGGTTGACACGTTAAGCTCCCTGGAAACAGTTCTTAGAGCAAAACAGACAGAACTTAATTTTTTGATAAGGCATCGATGTGCAAGTCCCACGTTAAATGGATGTCCACAACAAGCCCCAAGAATTTCACAGATTCCACGACGTCAATAGTGGTGTTATTAAGTACAAAAGATTGCAACGTACTTTTATATGACAAACCTTTAGTTTTAGAAACATTGAGGCATAGGGGATTAGAATCGCACCACGATTTAATGGTGATTAAGTCACTAGATATAGTTCTATGAAGCGCCGTAATATCCGGGTTGCTCCAAGTGAAACTAGTATCGTCCGCAAAGAGACAGACTTTACCGCTAATGTCCAGACAAGCAATATCTTTGATAAACAGCAGAAACAAAATGGAGCCTAGTACCGAACCCTGGGATACTTCACAATCTATTGACCTGCAAGAAGACATCGACTTATCAGCCCTCACAAGCTGACTTCTGTTTTTAAGATACGACTTAAACCATCCGAGAGGCACTCCTCTGAATCCATAGTATTGCAATTTGTTAATTAAGTTATTATGATTTACACAATCGAAAGCATTAGATTAATCACAGTAAATTGTTACTGTAGAGTGATGGTTGTTCAGGTTGGAGTATACATAATTAAAGGGGGAAAACGTAGCATCATTTGTGCATTTGTTTCTTAAAAATCCAAATTGATGGGTAGTAGTATTTTATATTTAGAGAGAAAAGATAGAAGCCTTTTTTTAACCAATCTTTCAATGATCTTTGATAATGTGCGAAGAAGTGCAATTGGGCGATAGTTCAAAGCTTGGTTTTTATCTCCTCCTTTATGCAAAGGAATAATTATTGCCGTCTTAAGACAGCTTGAGAAAAAAACCTATTTTGGAATGACTTGTTAATTAAAGTAGTACGATGGTTTAATGTGCATTCCGGCAAATTTGAGAACATTTTCAGAGTAAGCCCATCAGTCCCAGATGAGGATTTGTTTTTAATGTCTTTAATTGTGCTGCGAAACTCAGCAAATGCTACGGGCGTAAAGAAGAAACTGTGTAAATTCACATTAGCATTAAGGATATATGAAAGTGAATCATGAGAAGGAGTTATGGTATTCATCCTCAGGTCAATTAGCAATAGTGCCATCGAAGAAGTCTTACTCCTTAAGTAATTGACAATAGACCATGATTCTTTAGCAACTATACCGGATTTAGCCAGCCTCTCATTATAATAAATGTCCTTGGCAGCTTTTATAATTTTATGTTAGACTTTTCTGTAGAGTTTCACGAAATCATGGAAGAAGACGCTGTCCGAGTATTTTTTTAGGTGAGATAATGAACGCATGTTCTTTGCAGATGTGCGTAAGCCTTTAGTTGACCAGGGTTTATGTTGTTTAATTTTGATAGGCCTAAGCGGAAAGGATTTGAACGCCAGAGTAGATAAAGTTTTTATAAATCTAGAAAATTCGGTATCGACATCATCAGAGAAGACAACCCAGTCAGTTGTTAGACATAGGTGCTTGAAATTTAGAAAAATTTTGTCCGGAAAAAATACGGCATAATTTGCAGGAAGCAATCTTGCATTTGGATTTTACCGAAAATTCTGTTAATACTGCCTCATGATCAGAGAAACCCGTGTTAAGAACAGCACAGTCAACGAATTCTGTATCAAAAGATGACACGACATGGTACTAGAACTAGTTTTAGTTATTCTACTTGGTGAGTTAATATGCCTGATTATACCAAAAGAGTCGAAAATGGACCGAAGGGATTCTTGAGCAGCACACACACTGGAAAAGTCAACATTAAGGTCGCCATACAAAATTAATTTGCTTTTTAAAGGCAGGGACTCAAGCAAGTTCAGTAATCTTTGACTGAATATATGCACGTCAGCGTCAGGTGTTCTGTAAATACAAACAAGATAGAGGTCATAAGCATTATGATAGACGATGGAAAATTCAAATACTTTCTCACACAATAAATTATCGAACTTAGTCACTGCCGAAAAGTCGTTGCTACTAGACATTATCATAGTACCTCCATGAGATAAATTACTTCTATTAAATCTAGTTACTGTAGTATAATTTTTGACAAACACAGGCTCATCTACATTTAACCAATGTTCAGTTATGGCAATGATTTTTGGAAAATTAAGCTCTTCTAAAAATAGAAATAATTCATCTGTTTTGTGTTTTAAGGACTGAATATTAATAAGAAAAACGCTAAGCTTGCCATCATCCAATTTTTCAGAGGGTGCTTGAGCCTCTGTTCGCGTCAATCTGCCTAAAAAATTCCCCCGTCTAATCGGAGAGCCAGTAGCAAAAAGTGTTGAAGTCTCTCCGATGAAAAGAAAGACCTGAAGGCAGAGAGATCCGTTTCAACCTCAGCAGAACCAATACCGTAGGCGTCGTGGAAGCGATAATATAACTTACGCAAGGAGTCCACGTCACTAGGAAGTCCCTCCGAAGCTTAAGCTAATTTGATGCTGGTGTTGGTATGCCCTTCAAAACACACACTGGAGGGTTGGTCATGGAGATAGGCAAGGAATAGCCGAAGAGCCGTCAGTATTGAGGGGTCCCTCAGTCTAGCCAGCAAATATAGTCCATTAGCCGCATCCGAATCGCGCGACAGCGTAGAGTCATCGCTTCCATATCCAGCCCGCTATCCCTCTTCGCACTTTTCTCCACAACAACCTCCAAATTCTCTAGCGCAAGAGACTTACTGGCAGCCAAAGCTTACCTGTCAGAGCCAACCGCAACAGACCTCACCCCTCCAAGTATATGTACAGATGTTGAGTCAGAGCGTGGTGGTAGGCTTCGGTCGTCCAAGGTGCCTGATACAAAATGTTGATAGGCAGTGGACAAAGTACATGCTGCAGGCGGCGATACCTTTAAGGGTGTTAAATATGAATTGGCAGTGGCTATTTCAGTAGCCGGCGGCCACATACTTATGTCCCTAAGCTGCTTTAGGTGGCTTTTTTTCTACACATCAACCTTGAAATCGGAGTGTGAACACGCCTTATTCTTCAGCATTGAAAAGTATTGGATAAAGTCAGTAGTTCCAAGTTTTTCTTAGGCATAGTGTGCAAGCTGGTATGCTGTATAAGGAGGTGGGATCTTGGACACTAACCACATAATGCCAGTCTTCTTTTATAAGGCATATGTGAGGTGTGGGAGCAATGACTTTAGTAGAAGTAATGACTTTAGGAGAAGTAATAACCACTGTGTCATTGTTATCTGCATGGTGGGTCTGAGTCGAAATCGATTTTTTATTGTTGGTGGGTTAATAATTGGCTTATCTTTGGCAGCCAAGTTTTCTATCGTGAGTGCCATTTGATTAACACTTTTTCGCATATCGCCCACTTCCTTCAATAACTCTTCCTTTGATGAGTCGTGAATCTGAACTTTAACAGACTCATCATGATTGTCCATAAAAATAGATGATGATTGAATATATCTTGTTTCATTTCCTTGATCGAATGGAATAAAGTTTCTTGTCTATTATCAGAGAATCTGGTATGAAGGCTGTGAATGTCATCTATTTTTTTGTATAAAATTTTCCATTTGGAGTCATGGTTACTCAAGGTGTCGTAAATTTCAGAAATGATTGGAAGAAGAGCATTGTTCTTCTTTAGACCGGTTCCCAGAGCTTCGACATTTTCCAGAGAGATCTGCGATCCTTGTAGCTGTGACACTTTGTCGTGAAGATATTTTAACATATTTAATATATTGGAAGAAAATATTGATAAACGATGCGATTAGCTTCGATTAAAGTTACGCTATTTAAATCGTACCATTGTAAATTATAAGAATTTGATAAGTCAGTATCTGAAGCCACCTAAAATTAGGTATAATGGCATATAAAATATATCTACAATTTAGAATTCCCAATGAAATTCATTTCCGTCCTTTTTTTTAACACCATCTACAATAAAAATGTGTCTTAATAATACACAAAGTAAAATCAACGAATCCGAGGTTTTTGAATAAGTTAACAATTGTCATTTTTGTCAATATATTTCAAAGATCGCAACACAAAATACGAATTACCCGCTGCTATTAGGTTATTGCTTTCCTTTAGTCTCCAATTTGAAAGCCTTTGAATAGCATTTCTGTGCGCTTTAGGCTCTTAAAGCATAACTTATGGTTGGGAGTCCTTATTAAAGAAATAAGAGATTAAGAGCTAAACAATTCATGGTAACCATTCACCACACACCACAAAGGTATGTTCATTTACAATTGGAACTAAGTTTGGAAAACATTACATATTCATTACAACCCATTATGAAGAGCATGGAGCAATTAACTAATAGCTTCCTATTACTTATTTTACTTTGGATACGCCACCGACGTTTCCCATTCATATTGCCGAAAGCGCCTTATTAATAAAGAAACATGATTCATTAAAATTACGACTTTTGATTATTCTAATAATTAGACATACATTGTGCAATGAGAACTAATGAGGTTAAAATATTATTAATTGACGTCGTCTTAGGTTTTCACGGCTATATAAACTGAACGTAATGGCCTTCGTGGGTAAATCAAATTGTGATCAAACTCAAGTCAGAGTCGTGAAAAATATAAATTCAATCTTTATGATCAGAATCAATTTTAAAAAGTAGCAGAGAACGAGTGTGATAATTGGCGAGAAATTTAGTGCAAAAAAATACAGTCAAGAAACAAGCTAATAATTTTTTTATTATTACTCACTTGTTATTATAAGTTTGGCGAATAAATTATTGGTTGCCTTCACATTTCCTCGTAGACCACATTTTGAGACAAATTATGTTTTTACTCGGGCGTAATACATAAACTGATCAGCAATAATTACCAGTAGCCGCTCTAAAAGTTTGTGCACTTTTGCCCAAAATAAGCGGGTTTGACATACTAGTAGATAAACAAGTATATGAATCCAACCATAATTTGCAAAAAATAATTGACTTGATATACAGAGTGTGCTGAAAAACCAGCAAAATGTATACTAGAATCAGAAATTAGGTTAAATTAACATGTTTGCAGGGTTGTTTAGCTATTTTTGGACGTTTCCTAAATTTAGTACCGAAAGTTTTTGAAGTGAAACTTCTTTAGTGAGGGCAGTAAGTCCGAAAAAATTAAAAGAAAATCAAAGTGAAACGCTTTAATGAAGCATGTTCCGGTATAGCTAGAGGGATGAAATTTTCAGGACATGTAGCCTGGGTAAAATGAGGCTCCCTTCTTCCCACTCCCGTTCGGCCAGGAGAGGGGAGAGGAGGAAGAACTAAAATAATTCATTTCGGGAGAATGGGAAGAGCTACGGGGTTAAGATTTTTATGGTAGGTGTGTGAGCCCCATGGGGTTATCTTCGACAATATAGGGGGACCGGGGCTCTAATTTAAAGGGGGATTTTGGGAGAAAACCTTTTTGACCGATATCTCTGCAACGGAGCCTCGGATCGAAAATCATCAGTGTGGGGGAATTTTTTTATTTTGCGCCATATCTGGTACCTCTCCGGATAGAGGTGAATGTGTCTGAGATGTGTCCATCAAATGCAATATGCGGAGATCGATCGGTTTTTAAGGAAACTGGCAAGCCAGCTGCAAAGAGACAATTGCCCAAAATTGCCCAACTACATACATGAGTGGCGTAGGCCAATATATCTCCTGTCGATCTCTCTTTGCAAAAACCGCATTGATTATCGCTAACTATTCTCTGTTGGCCTCGAGGTACTTGAGTAGTTGCTGATTGACTACACGTTCCATAACTTTGGAGATTATTAGAAGCAAGGACATTGGACGACAGTTCGAGGGCGTGGTTTTCTTGCCTTTTTTAGAACAGGTTGCACTGGCGGGACTTTCCAAGAAGATGGGTAAATCCCTTACGGATACGCCTAAGGAAGTGGGTGGTGAGGCATAAATATGTCAGTCACTTGCGCACTTAGGCCAATTGTGCTCACAGAAGGGTTTTACAAATCCAGAAGTCCTACGGTATTTATGTAACTTAGCATGCGGCTTGGATCGCATTTCTTTATGTCGCCCATGGTTGGTCATTTTATCTTCAGGTGAGTATGTCTTTGTCTGGCTAGAGCATTGCAGTCGCACAGAATGTGTTCTGCCGTCTCGTCGTCCTCTAAGTATTCTCTGCATAAGGAGTCATCAACGACACCTATCGTGTGCAGATGGTCATTTAGTTTACAATGTCCGATAAGTATTTCTGTCATTATTTTCAAGGTTTTCATTGATAGTTTTAGAAAATATCTAGTTCTGTATTTACCAGGACCTGTTAGGGTTGCCTTGGAGTGGCGAAGCCCTTCTGCCGTTCGCCACCTGGTGCTCCATTCTCGAATTGCTGCTTTTTTAATTTGTTCGCGAATAGTATCTATGGTGAATGGTTGTATTGGTTCTGGACCAATTGGTTTTTTACGAGACGCTTTATTCGCAAGAGCGTCTGCTCTTTCGTTACCGAGATCTCCGTTGTGCCTTTTATTCCAGGCGGTGGTTACTTTGTTTCCATTTTGTTGAGTGTTTGTACAACTGTCTTGCTATCTGTGACGAACAGTATATCTTTGTTTGTGGCTTGCTTCTCCGTCACTTTTCCAGTGCCCATCGTTAAGCCACATAGTTCAGCTTAGAATATGGTGCTGAGATTACCTAATGGTATCTGCATTTGTATGTCAAGCTCGGGTATATAAACACCTGCGCCAGCTCCTGAGGTTCTTTCTGACCCGGCCGTGTAGATGTGGCTGTCATAAGTTTGTGACAGATCACTTATTGAGTCTAGTTCGATTTTGAACGGTTTGCGTTTGTCGACACTATAATTTCTGACCACAAGGTCTGTGCTCACTCTCATAGCTGGTTATATATGGTGTGCCTCGTTTAGAGCTATTGCGTGTCGAGGTACCCAGCTTTTTCCCCTCTACGTAGCCGTGGAGTTCAAGCTTACTGCTGTTACATGTGCTTCTTGTCTCACGAAAATATCTAAAGGAGACAGGTTTAAAAGTACTTCCACTGCCTTGGTGGGAGTGGTTTGAATTGCTCTGCGGGACATTTTGGCTTGAGCTGTTATTTTTCCAGATCGTAGCCACCAGACTAGTGCGCCATATGCAAACATAGGCCTGATGACAACTGTGTACATCCAGTATGTGATTTTAGGTGATAGTCCCCATGTCGACCCTATCGCTCTCCTACACTGGTAAAAGGCTAGGACAGCTTTCTCATACTAAAGATCTAGGTGGCGCTGCCAGTTAAGCTCCTTGTCAAGGGTGATTGGTATACATTTTACTTCTGATAGCTTGAGTTGTACCCCAAACAAAGAGGGTGAATTGAATTTCAATTTCCTCCTTCTTGGACACAAGCACAAGTTCTGTATTATTGGGATTGACCGAAAGTGAATTTTCGTTGCACTATTCATTAACTCTGACAGGACCTCTTCGAACTTGCCCACAACAATGATTGTTATCAGCATATCCGATCATAAAGAGTCCTGCTTTTTTCAGGTTTGCTATGAGGTTGTTTATAATCACATTTCAGAGCAACGGGGAGAGTACCCCTCCTTGAGGACATCCTCTCGTTACGAGTGCTGTGACAGTTTTGTTACCTATAGTTAGGTTTACTGCCCTAAGTTTCAGCCTATTGGCGATCCAGCCCCCTCATGGTGGGGTGGACTCTATGGTTTGTTAGTGCCGTATTTACGTTGTGAAAAGTAGCCTTCTCAAAAGCTCTTTAGCTCTTTCAATTGCGGTGCAATTCTTCTTCACTTTACAAAAACGTCTCTCCAACCTCTGACAGACGAACGTGGCATCACGGCAACTACAGCCAAGGAAAAAGCAAACATGCACGCCAAAATGTTTTCATCGCTCTCTACATTAGACGTCCCCCAAGGCAAGGCTCTGCCCACCATATCTAACATCAACACTACCAGTCAAAAGATCACCGGGATATTCGTAAAATCCTTAAAGAACTAGATACGCAAAAGGCATCACGACCTGCCCAACGGACTAACACCCGTTTTTTCCAGGCTTTTTTCTCTGTCTTACCGAAAAGAGATTTACCCATGCTCTTGAAAAGTCGTTCGAGTGCAACCTGTTCCAAAAAAAAGGCAAAAAAGCACGCCCTCAAACTATCGCTCAATTGCCTTGCTTCCAATAATCTCCAAAGTCATGGAAAGTGTAGTCAATCATCAACTACTCAGGTACCTCGAGAACAACAGAATAATCACCGATAATCATATATTGGCCTATGTCACTCATATATGGAGTAGGGCAATTGAGAACTAGGGAGAGTCCCGAGCGATTGCGTTGGATATTTCGAAGGTATTCGACAAAGTTTGGCATGACGGACTGTTCAACAAACTGCCGTCCTTCGGTCTGCCAGCCTCTTTCTGCAGCTGGCTTGCCAGTTTCCTTAAGAACCGATTGCTGTACGTTGCAGTTGATGGACGCTTCTCGGACACATTCACCATTAACGCGGGCGTGCCTCAAGGCGCAATACCTTCACCAGCTCTATTCCACATCTATATTAATGACCTACTGACCGAAACGAATAATCCTTGTCTCCCAATTTAGATCAGAAAATCTTTACCTTTACCTTTACGAGCAACTGAAATTTATCACGGCAGACAGCAGCAGATTACAGCAATTAATCAAGACCTGGAGAAAGTTAAAACTTACGGTGATTTGGTTCAGTTCAATGGAGCAAAGACCCAAGCAGCCACCAAGAAGGCCAATACGGCGAGCCCTGACATCATTATGGCAGGATCGACCATTGGTTCATCCTCGTCAATCGGACTGCTGAGTGTCTCGGTCAACAGCAATATGTCCTGGGTATGACCACGTTGCTAACATCGCAAAATCAGCCTCTCAGAAGCTTGGTGCGCTGTTTCGAAACAAAAAACTGTATACACCACAGCAGTTGCTTTTGCTCTACAAAGGGCAAATAAGACCGTGCTTAGAATATTGCTCACACATCTAAGATGCCGCACCAAAGCACACTCTAAAGCTGCTTCAGAAGAGAACTGTGCGTCTTGTCGGCAACCCGGAGTTGTCCCGGAATGTGGATAGTCTAGAACACCGTAGACATGTGGCCGAGATGTCCCTGTTTTACAGATACTTTCACGGCAGATATTCCCAGAATTTGGCCCGCCTCATCCCGCCCCTGGCAACGCCTGTCAGACAGTCACGACAGACGGCAAGAGCGCACCAGTTCGTCGTTCATCTGGAAACACCTAGAACATCGCTTTACAAGAACTCCTTTATCTGGCGCACTGCATCACTGTGGGACTCACTCCCAGGACATCTTTTTCCCCCTAATTACAACCTGCAACTATTGAGGTACAGTGTCAACCAACAGCTTCGCACACACACCGCTCGTCGAGCGCCATAGGATCTCCCTTTCGTGTGTGTGCCTAATATGCTTGTTGGTTTGGATATATATCATGATATGGTAGGATATCTCCTCTAATGTATCACGCAGAACCCTGAATCCCCATTGAAGCGGAGCTGAAACAATTCCGTCCGGTCCCGAGGACTTAAAGGGCTTTACTGATTTGGTAGCCCCCTATAGCTTTTGTTTAGTGATGACCTTGTTCGGTAATATTTTGAAGTTACAGTCAGGAAAATGTGTTTCTAGTAAAGTTTGGCAGTTTCTTCTTAAGAGGAAGAAATTCCCTTTCCGGTAAGACAGAGGAGAAAGCCTGGAAAAATGGGTGTAAGTTAGTTGGGGCAGTTCTTTGACACAATGACAGGTATTCCGTCCAATCCGGATGCGTTGGTCGATATTGATCTTATAAAAATTTTGCGTTAGAGATAGATTATACGCTTATTTTAATTTACTCGTGAATTTGAAATACTTTCAGTTTTGGCAGGGCCGAACATCAGGAGTTAAAGATTTATTCTTGAAAATCTAAATTTACGTTAAGACCGAAAATAGGCCTGCTTGGCGACGCACTCGCCGGTGTGTACCCTCCCAGCAAAAAAAAACAATGACCATCGAGCGCAATTCCTGAAATACCACAGCTAGCCTGAACTGTAAAGAATACCAGGAAGGAAACCTTAATAAAAATAAAAAGGACCAAAGAGAATTGGGCTCGATATTGTGGCAAAAACCCACAGCTGGTTAATGGGGACACCAGGTAGAAAACTCTGCGATAACAAAATATGGTCAACTATCTTATAAAAGTAAATTCGAAATGCTTAAATAAAATCTCAATAAATAATACATATATATAAACTACACATTACGTGGGAGCATCGGCCCACAAAAATATTGATGAATTAGACTTATTGGTTATTGTCTTTAAAATAGGTTTACCCGATAAAGATAAATGCTTAAATTATATATTAAAATTTATAAATATTTGTTATAATATTTGGGGCTTGTCGCTAGATTTGATCACGAGCATTCACTTGCTTACCTTCAAAAGCATTGTCTACGAATCCTGCGTCAGAATATATCGATTTTATAATTCACTAAGCTGAAAACCAACTTTTTATAAAGTTACATATTTAAGTAATTTTTGAAAACACAAAGGTTGAGAAGTTTTGGCTTCTAATCCCCTCCTCCCCCTCCTTCTAAAAATATATTGTAAAAAGTGTGTCCTTTAACATCACACTTACGTGAGTATTGACAATGCAATTTATTCAGCGAGCTCCACGCGGTTACAGCCAGAGATTGAGGGGACCATGAATCAAAAATATTAACCAATTAGTGTACTGACTGATGAGCATAGGCCTCCCTTCCTCTCCTCCAGTTATCTCTGTTTTGTGCTGTTCTCGTCCATCCAAATCCTGGCACTCATTTTATGTCGTCATACCATCGCATAATTGGTCTTCCTCTCTTTCCTTCCTATGGTCTCCAGCGTATTATTCGGCTATTCCAGCTGTCGTCTGTAAGGCGGGCTGCAAAATTCCATTTTAGGCTTGTGACTCTCGCCACTATATCTACGACCTTTGTTCTCTGTCTAATCCCTTCGTTTCTATTTCTGTATCTTAGTGTTACGCCTATCATTGCTCATCCATGGCTCTTTGTGTTGTCCTCAATTTAGTCACCATTGTCTTTGTGAGAGTCCAGGTCTATGCTCCATATGTTATCACCGATACTACACACTGTTCAAATATTCTTGTTCTAAGGTATTGTGGTATCCTTCTATCCTTAAGTATATGACTTAATTTGCCAAATGCCGCCCATCCTAGTCTCCTTCTCCTTGCAATCTCTATCTCCTTATTACCCTGTCTTATCTATTTTTGTTGTCCCAGATATATATATTCTTGAACATTTTCCAATATATGCCCGTTGACTGTTATTTGTACTTGATCTTGGCTCATCTCTGTTTTTGTTTTATTCATTTTTAGACCAGATTCTCTGTTTAGTTCGGAAAGCATTCTTTCAAGATCCATTGTGTTGTCGGCGAGTAGAACAATATCGTCTGCAAATCTTAAGTGTGATATTTTGGCTCCACTTATGTTCAGCCCCATATTTCCCCATTCAAGTTTTTTGAAAATTCCTTCCAGGCTAAGGTAAAGAGTTTTGGGGATATTGTATCTCTTTGTCTGATACCTCTTTTGATTTCAATGTTGTCTGTTTCTTCGTGTAGCCTGATTTTTGCATTTGCTCTTTGATATATATTTTTAAGGAGGGTCTTGTACCTATGGTCTATTCGCGCTTTATCTAGTTCTTCTAATATTGCCCAATGTTCTACGGAGTCGAATGCCTTCTCGTAGTCCACGAATGCCATGTGTATTGGAAAGTTATATTCGATCGACTTTTCTATTATGATCTTTTCTGTAAGTAAGTGGTCATTAGTGCTATATCCCTTGCGGAATGCGGTTTATTCTACCGGTTGGTAGGCATCCAGCTTATTTGTAATTCTGTTGGTTATGATTCGGGTAAAAAGCTTATACATCTGAGACAGCAAGCTAATGGGTCTATAGTTTTCCAGCATTGTTCGATTTCCTTTTTTAAATAATATAACTATTATTGCCTCATTCCAATTCGTGGGTATTGTTTGTTGTTCTATACAGAGATTGAAGAGGTGCTTTAGCTGCGGTATGATAATTTCTTGAGCCTCCTTTAGCATTTCCGCGATTATATCATCTCCTCCTGGTGCCTTGTTTTTCTTCACTGAGTTATATAATTTCTTCCTCGTTTATTTATGGTATCTCTTCAGAGCCAACGTTGACTACTTTTCCTTTATTTTGGTTTCCTGGTGGTCTTTCTGTTCTTGGTGAGTAAATATCTTGATAGAGTTTGTGGACTATTTCTTTAATTTTGTCTCTGTTTCTTGTTTCTACATTGTTATCGTTCTTCAAAGCTACTATTTGGTGTTTTCCTTGCTTCTTCCTTAGGCATTTAAGGTTTTTGTTTTCTTCAATCATCTTCTCTGCCATTATTCTATAGTTATCTTCCATATCCTTTTCTATCATTCTCCTTGCCTCTCTTCTGACATTTTGGTATTGTTCCGTTGCGTATAAACCATTTTTATATAGAGTTCTTCTTTCTTCTATCTTCAGTTTGGTTTCGCATGATATTTTGTTTCTTTTTCTTGGCTTCTTTCCGCTACTTTAATTGCCACTTTCTTCATTGCCCCTATTATGTCGGATGCTACTTGGTTGATGTCATCTGTTGTCATTATGGTGTTTATGTGGCTCTGTAGTTTTCCCTAGTTTTTCCCTAGTATGTTTCTCTTATTGTTATATAATGTCAGACATATATCTTCTTTCTTCGACGACTAGCTAGTGTCACCTAAAATAGTTTAGGCTATCCAAGATGCTCCACTGCCCCTAAGCAGTAAGCATCTCAACACCCGGAAAGTAAGATATCACATACCGAGACCTTATAACCCAAGTGTGTCAGTTGAGAAGACAAGTGAGGGCCCTCCATAACTCACAAGACCAACTCGAAGGCATTCGCGCGAACAGAGGGCATTCCTGTCGATTGCTACACAATCGACCACAACCTGGTAATACCTTGCCAATCAGCGGTAAACTCCTGGTAATACCATCAAAACTCCTGTCATGGACTTTAATAACAATATAAACTATTATTCACATGTCGGCATGATTAACCAGTGCACAAAACAGCCACACAAAGGTAAACTATGACAACTCTATATACATAGTTCTTGATCAGCGGAGGTGCTAGCACTCACTGTCTTCTTTTTCATTTGGGGACTTACTTAATATCTGCTCATATTATTTGTTTATGTTAGAGTATCAGTTTTCAAGGGTATAAAGATAAATATCACGGACGTTTGGGTAACATTTTAAGTAATACAGGATGTTCATAAAAACATGTTTATTAAATATTTTAACTAATATTAGGATATTTTACAATATTTTTCTTCCTTATAGGGGCCTTGTTAAAGCATGTATGCAATGTTCCTGCAATGCATTGTCATTGCTTTTGAATCGATAGTTGATTAATTTAAATTCGGATATACTCCGGTTACGTAACATTCTATAGATATATAGTAGTTTTAATTCATCCGTAAAACGTTTTAACAAAAACGTAAAAATTAAACAGCATACCTTTCACCCTCTCGGAAACCACATTTGCACAATTCATATTAAAAGATTGTATATAATAAATTTTAAACGTATTTTTTCGAGAGCCAGTGACTGGAGCTAGACTATGTTAAACTAAGCGGAAGTCAAAAGAAAAACGTAGCCAATTACTCGCCTTACCAAAACGTACCATCAGACATTTCCTGGTTTAATTTGCTTTCATATGACCGATATCTCGGACAAAAGGAATTAAAGCAGCTGTCGGACTGCAGGCCGCACAAATTACACAATCGGTCCATTTTTTTCCAACAACCTACCCATGATATTATCGTATACCTAATAGGCCTGTTAGCCTTGAGAAGAATAAAAATGTTTCTTTAACGGTTTATCGGTGGTGTTCATTAATTTCGTAATAGACTGTCCTGCAACATTCCAATGACAGCAGCATTAACAGTATCACTTTTTATAACATATTATGCAGTGTTTAACTGCGAATTGGCTGCTCGTGCACATAAAACTGTGTTACTTTCTTAATATTATTTAACAAAATATTATGTGTGTAATGCGATAACATATTTACGAATTACTACTGCTACGATAGGTAGAAACTATAGCAAATAGGATGCTAATTGAAGTCCAACGATTTGGAAACTTGGGATTTTATGTAATTTGTTTTGGCAGATGTTTACTTGCTTTTGGTGACAAATATATATCTTTTTTCTACGAGCGTGCGCAAAGTGGCTACTTTGCGCACGCTAGTCAGTGCGCGAAGTAGTACTTTCCCGCACGCTATGCGGGAAAGTGTGCGGGAAAGTAAAATTCTCTAAAATCACCAGAGACAAGAACATGTTCATATACCTTTAGAAACTTTACACTTTTGGACTTTTTATGCAATATAAGAAACCGTTTTAAGTCATAATTATACTCTCCTGCTATATCCCTGCTAAAAATTTCCGTAATTCGCGATATTGTAACTTAAACCAAAAACCATATATTTTGAAATCCTCAGTATAGTAGTAAAAAATTATGTCAAGCAACAATACTTATAATTGTCAGATTGACAAGATTTTAAACAAATCTAGGTGTAAAACGAAGTATCCCAAAAAACAGGCTCTTTTCTCTCAAAGCTTCCGTAATTCGCGATATTACAACTTAAACCAAAAACCATATCTTTTTAAGTCATGTCAGGTCAACAATAATATTCATGTAAAGCAATAGTAGGTATAATTGACAGATACTTTTTCTTTTATTTAAATATGGGTCATTATTATTCTGTGCTTGTTTGGACTGCGCTCGTAGAAAAAATATTGTTCCTAACACTTGCGCAAAGTGACTTTTCCGCACTCGACATCAGTCGCGTGCGGAAAAGTATCACTTTGCGCACTTGTTAGGAAAATAACTATTACGCCAGTTCAATCTGTAATAGATACGACCGATTCTGGGACTAATTTATTGCTTCTAATGAAGTCAAAATACCTAAATATGGATCTTTTACGCCAGTTCAATCTGTAATAGATACGACCGATTCTGGGACTAATTTATTGACTCTAATGAAGTCAAAATACCTAAATAAGGATTGACGTTTCGGAGGCAAATCTGGCTATAGATATAAATTCGCCACAATAATATCTATATAGAATATATCTACAAACAAAGTTTCTTATCTTAAGCTAGTTTTACACTTTTCCAAGTTCATGTCAAAGAACTTTGATCAAAGTTATTGTACAATTTATATGATGAAGACAAAATTTGACGGCACCGTTTTACACCTGTGAATTTAGTTGACGTCAATGACGTTTTTAAACTGTTACCAACTGGCAACTTACCACATTTTTAGGTGATGCCAAATTGGATATTTTGACTTGATAAATTTGATTATTGTGTTGTCATATAATAATGAAGAAACGTACCAGCCCCGTCTCCAGGCTTTAGGCCGCCCGAGGCGAGCAGGATTTGGCCGCCCCTTACAACAGACCAATTAAGGAGTCAATAATGACCTATCCGGCCCGGTTTTTTAACCTATAGGTTCCGATATAAGGAGATGACCTGCAGGGTCTATATTTTCATGGTAGATGTATCACGTGGGGGCTACCTGGAATTAAATCGGGGATGCCGGGGCTAGATTTTAAGAAGGGGTTTTGGGGGGCTATATGAAAATCACGTGGTTTTTCGTGATTTCAGGCTAAACGGGAGCTCGGAGCAAAATATTGCCGCCACCAAATTCGTTAACGCGGGGTCGGGGTTGGCTGGTTAGTTGGTATCCCCCAAGCCTCCCGTTTCCTGATTGTTTCTCGAGAAGTGGGGGAAATCGCGAAACACGTTTTTTAACGAGTAGGTTCCGGCAGGAAAAAGAAGAATATCGGCGAACGGAAAAAAACGTATTTTTATATCGACCTAACCTTCATTTTGTCCCATCGAAACCGGAACCTACCAGCAATCTATCGGATTTTCTTCCGAACGACTTGAAATTCGGCATGTAGGTAGAGGACCTCAAGGCCGACAAAAAAGGTTCTTTACGAAAAAAAACAATATTCTTAGTTTTCGAGAAATCGGTCATTTAAATTCGACGGCCTTTAGCCCGTACGAGAGTGGTCGAACTTAAAAATATATATTGTTTTTTTTTTTGAAAAAAGGGATTTGTTTTTAAATCTGCAATTTTTTTACCACCCTGTATATGCTTTTGAATATTTTCTTTTTATATTAATAACATGTAAATGGACCCCTTTAATGGCTTCCGTAATAAAAACGGTTATTTTGTTTTCAAAAAATTTTTCGGAAAAATTCACGGGTATCTTAAAAAATCGAGATTTTCATTAAATCGGCTATAATTCGAAAACGATAAGAGTTAGAGGTAAACTTTAAATGAAAAAAATATGGGCCTCGTTGGGTACTATAATGCGCCGTATCTAGTTTGGTTGAGTTCGAAAGCTCGTATGAGCTTTCTGTACTTACCGAAATATTAAGAAAAAAGTTGTAAGTATTTTTAAAAATGTATTGTTTTACCATCCTGTATATGATTTTGGAAATTTTATTTGTACTTTGGTGATATGTCAGTGGATCCTTCTAATCGTTTTGGTAATAAAAACGGGGAAAAAAAATTGTATTTTTCTAACAAAAAATAATTTTAAAGTGGGTATTTTAGAGAAGAGTAATAGGGGGCGGGGAGTTCAAATTTTTGGTCTAAAAAATCGCACAAATCTGTTGTACCGAAATATTTCGAAATTAGGGGATTTTTTGGGAAAATTTGTTTTTAACACCCTGTATGTGAATTAAAAAAATTATTTGTACGTGAGTGACAAGTACGTGGATCTCTCTTACCGTTTCTCTAATGAAAGCAAAAAAAAAATTCAAAAATTATTTTCGAAAAAAAAAAATTTTATCTGGGCACTCTAGAGAGCGGTGTTTAGGGGCGCGGAATTCGAATTTTTAATCTAAAAAATCTCACGAGTTTGTTGTACCGAAATATTTTGAAAATAGGGGATTTTTTAGGAAAATTTGTGGTTTTAACACCCTGCATGTGATTTAAAAAAAAAATAGTTGTACGTGGGTGACATGTACGTGGATCCCTCTAACCGTTTCCGTAATGAAAGCGAAAAAAAAAATTCAAAAATAATTTTCGAAAAAAATAAATTTTGTTGTGGGTACCCTAGAGAAGGGTATTTGGGGGCGTGGAGTTCGAATTTTTAATCTAAAAAATCGCACGAGTATGTTGTACCGAAATAATTTGAAAATATGGGATTTTTGGAAAAATTTGTGGTTTTAACACCTTGTATGTGATTTAAAAAATTATTTGTACGTGGATCCCTCTAACCGTTTCTCTAAAGAAAGCAAACAAAAATTTTCGAAAAATAATTTTCGAAAAAAAATAATTTTGATGTGGGTACTCTAGAGAGGAGTATTTGGGGGTGCGAAGTTCGAATTTTTGGCCTAGTACGAGTACGTATATGTAACATGCGCTCGCTCCTCGCATGTGTTACATGCTGTTCAGTAATCGATCAATCAATCGGGTTGCGTTTCGGCCATTCCTGAATCGCTTTAGGGCGATGTCGCCCGTCCGTAAAGATGTGCTAAATCGCGATTTTTCATTCACTGCGAATTTAAACTGCTAATGCTAATTGCGAATAGACCGTTATGTTATACAGGGTGAGTTTTTTTAAAGTGTTACAATGCTATACCGGGAAAACGGTTTGGAAAATGTTCATGAAATTTTGATGACGTCATAGTGATGTGGGGGGACATGTTTTACCATATTTTTTACATTTTTCCCCTTTCTTGATTTTAAGGGGTGGGGGGTAACTTTGACATTTCAAATGGAATGATGTATTTTTGTTTCCAAAATTCAAATCTACATAAAAAATTACCTAAGTATGTGCATTTTATTTAAAATTGCTTCCATGGTTACGGAGCTATTAGAAATTTAAAATATTAGAATAAAAAACACTTACAACTTAACCACAGTTTTTTCAACGTCTATTATGTTTGAGAAGATGTTCAAAATGCCTTCCTTGAACTTCTAAACACTTTCGCACTCTTCGCTTGAATGAATTTCGCACCCGTTCTAACCTTTCAGGTGTCACTAATAAGCAGGCAGAAAATTGTTTCCATGTTTACGAAATTATGATAAACCAAAATTTGATTGAATTAGAGAAAAATCTTATCAATTAAGATTGCCCCTTCCTTCATAACGCGTTTCCATAGAAATTTGATTTTTTACATAAGTCATTTAAGAATTTTGACGTTGTATTAATAATTTATGTTTATTGCTTAAAACATGGAAGCGAATTTTAATGTTCAAGTGGATATGTTGTTAATTTTGGGAGAGTGCAGAAAAAATTACAGACAAGCTTCACTAGTGTGGGCAGAGAGGTTTGCTAATAATCC